>JANIJG010010557.1:43137-76416 GCA_024611175.1 Megaceryle torquata
ATGCAGGACTCTGCACTTATCCTTGTTAAACCTCATTAGGTTCTGCTCTGCCCAGTTCTCCAGTCTGTCCAAGTTCTGCTGGATGACCGCACAACCTTAAATTGAAATAATTGTGTAACTTACAGATTAAATATATCAACATTTAGGAAACATGAATGTGAGCTTTGATACAAAACTTAAATGCTGCTACTGCTAGGTTTTACTGAAGTAAATAAAATAGTCAGAATAGGAAGTAATATAGGCCATGTGTAAAATGATCAAAAGTATGCTTATTTCTTTAGGAAAAGTAACACATGGAGTGTTACTCTGTCAGTGAGTTCACAGAGCATTTTCATTTTACACAGGATAGCTGACATTTTGTAGGATTAGCTGACATGTAGGATAGCTGACATGTTGTAGGATTCATCTTCCATAATTTTAACTTTCTATTTGAAATGATGCACTTTTTTTTTAATGTACCAATCAGAATAACTTTTTGATCAGTTCATCTTGAGTTTACTTCTCGGAAGGTGGTTGAAAATGATAATCATCTTATTTAAAAACAAACAAACAAACAAACCAACCAAAAAGACCAAAAACCACAAAAACCCCACAAAAAAACTCAACTAAGAAAACCTTTCAACAACACACAGACCAGCAGGATATTAATATCTGTGGATGATTAGCAATCAACTTGCAGAAATAACAAATGAATCACAGATTCATTTATGGAGGGGGGTTGTGGGGGGGAGGAAAGCTCTGCAACAAACACTTGATATGGATACCTCATAATGCTACCCAAAACGTGTTGTGAGATAAAACATCTTTTCTAATCTTTTTGCCCAAGGCTGATTTTTGTGGAAAATGTAATAAAGTATCAGAATAATTAAAACTTATAGTATGAAAGATGAAGCAACATGGGATTCTAGATTAGTTCCAGTTGTTTCAGTTTCAACATCAATAACCTGAAATAGTATCTAACAATTATAAAGATGAAGTATACCCTCTGAAAATCATAACAGAATTATGCAACCAGAAAGACATTAAACTAGAGGTAATTCTGGTTGCTATTTTCCACTAGGGTTCACAATGCTAATGCTATAGTTTGTATCAGGATGCTAGAGCAGGTATAGTGATGCTGAGGGGATTGTTAAGCAGCATACGTGTACGCTTTTTTTCATGTATTTTTTTACTTTTATTCATGTATTTATACTAATCAAGAAATGCATTTTAAAGCAATTATGCCATCTACAGAATTGTTGGTAATTATGAAGTGCATTAATCACCCGTTCTGATCTGTCTGATTAGCAATTTTTAATCTTAAGCAAAGAAGAAAACACAGATGTATTGTAAATAAAAATAATTGAACTCTGTACTCTAGGTAAGCTGCTAAAAGGTCTGGAGAAAATGTCTTATGAGGAGTGCCTGAGGGACCAGGGTTGTTTATTCTGGAGACAGGAGGCTGAAAGGAGACCTTAATGTTCTCTACAACTACCTGAAAGGATCATAGAATCCTAGAATGGGTTGGAAGGGACCTCTAAAGGTCATCTAGTCCAATCCCCCTCCAATAAGCAGGAACATCTCCAACTAGGTCAGGCTGCTCAGAGCCTCATCAAGCCTTGAATGTCTCCAGGAATGGGGCCTCTACCACCTCTCTGGGCAACCTATTCCAGTAATCCATCACCCTCATATTACAGAACTTTTCCCTAATGTCTAATGTAGAAGTACCCTTTTCTCACTTAAAGCCATTACCCCTTGTCCTGTCACTATAAACCCTTGTGAATAACCCCTCCCCTGCTTTCTTTTAGGCCCCTTTAAGGTACTGGAAGGTCATTTTAAGGTCCCCCCTAGTGCCTTCTCTTCTCCAGGCTGAACAACCCCAACTCTTTCAGCTCATCTTCATAGGAGAGGTGCTCCAGCCCTCTAATCATTTTTGTGACCCTCTGGACACACTCCAGCGGGTCCATGTCTTTCTTGTGTTGGGGGCTCTACAGCTGGACACAGTACTTCAGGTGAGGTCTGACCAGAGCAGAGGGGCAGTATCACCTGATTCAAAGAGACTGTCAGTATGGCTTAGACTAGTTGATCAAAGATGTAACAGTGCATTGGTTTGCCAAGATTTTAAACGAGCCAGACATAAAAGGATATCTTTCCATCAACCACCCCTCCATGCTGCTTCATTATTGTGCAAGTTTTCTACCTTGTATGGTCAGCACTAAAATAACCTACAGTGCTGCTTGAATGTGTATGAGCAGGTTTCTTGCTTTGGTGGGTTTATTGTTTTTCAAATAAAAGTTAAAACAACTTTAAAAAAACCCAACCCAAATCTGAAAAACAAACCTTGTCTTCCCTGGTTTACACACTCACTTTGTGCTACCTTGATCACCTTCTCTGATCAGGGAGCAGAGGAAATGAGTATTTTTTGATATGTTGTTGAAGGTGGTAGATATAGCCAAAAAGTATATAGAGAGAATAATTTTTATTTACTTCTTGCTAGAATGACAGCTCTTTTCTTACTTACTCACACATTCCCTTAATCATCAGCCATGCACTTGAAGGGAGCCATAAGTAAAATACAGTATATTGGCTATTTTTTTAAATGCTTTTCTATACTACTGTTAAATACTTAGCTTTATAATAATCTATTATTTTCCTTAGGAAGCCTGTAAAAACAGAATTTATCCCAATCCAATGCATGTAATTTTTCTGACAGAGAATGAGTCAGTAATGTCATCACATTAATAGAGAGTGATCAAAAGCATCCATTAGAATTCACATATCTAATGAAGGTATAGTTGTTTTATCTTTCTGATTATTTTAATGAATTTTGTGTTGCTTTCTGAACTGACAGTAAATGTCCATTTATTTGGTTATTGCTAAATATCATTCTGGAGGTTAAGTGATGTTAAGATCTAGACATGGCATTAAATATGACAAAATATTTTTGCCCAGAATAAGTCTTTACAACCTTTGGGATATCATTCTTCAATATACAGTTACAAGATTTACTTTGCCATAGTCTGGAAGATTATCAATTAATTTGACATTAGAAGATAATCTTTTTCTGCTAAAAAAACCCTGTTTTCTCCTAAAAGTGTTGCTGTGTTTGATAAATATCTCACTCCCAGGGATTGTCAGGCTCTGTTATAGTAGTGGTATGGTTTAACCTACATTCATATTGCTCTCACTAGGTAAATTACTGTTATTAAACAGCACTTCAGTATTTGCAAACAGTCTAAATGAAATGCTCAGATGCTCTTGAGATCCAGCCGTACAATTGTGTGGGTGATGTGCCTCTTCCTGACAGCTCCTCCATGTTCACTTTGCACTGTTTTTCCGCAGCCGTAAAATAACGTAATGAAGGCCTCATCTAATCCCTTATGAAGACAGTGACATTCACTGTATTCAGTGTAGGTAAACAGTATCCAGGCCTTGACCAAAGGCCAAACCTGTTGACCAAACTAAAAAGTTTTCATCTGTCCATGTGACATATTATGGAATATTGAAGGGCAATTTTGGTAACTACTTCCTTGGTTCATCCCCTTGACTAAGTTTAGACTGAAGGGAAGTATGAATGGTTAGTAGTATGAAAATTCGTTGACACCTATGTCCTTTATAGCTAAACTTACTTCATAGTAGGAAAATTATCTTAGTTGTGTAACTTTGATTTGGCATAAAAGTGGAAGAAAGGAAGACCAAGCTCTGTTTCTTTCTTAAGCTGATACATTACAGTGTAACTTGTATCTTCTTTTCCCCTCGGTCTTTTATATAAACACTATTTCCTTAGCACTCTATGTAGTGCTTTTCAGGTTCAAAGCCCTTTATACAAATTATTTTAATTAGTTTTCACATCTCCTCTGAGAGAGGTAAGTAAATATCATTATCCTAATTTTTACAGGCATGGACTCTCATCCAGAGAGGTTAAGTAACTTGCCCAAGGCTGCAAGGGGGAATACTGTCATAACTAGTCCTGGAAACTCAAGAGCTATTATATCCTCAGTCTTTTACTTCATTTGCTAAGTGGCAACTTGTATTGTTAATTATTACTCCTACATTAGAGAAATACAGATTTTACCTGTTTGGTCTTAGCAATGGTTTAAGCAAGGAAGGAAGGAATCAAATTTTTTGCAGTCTGATTATACCATAGTAACACAGTTTCCTTCAATCGTAATGTCAAGTCACTTTCCTGCCATGTCTGTAATTAATCAGAAAATGTAGTAGGCAATGCCCATTACAATTTTTCTATGGGATACTGCCCAATCCACAGTCACTTTGTCGGTTCAGGTCAAGTTATGCCTGCAGTTCTGGTTTATGGAAGATGCAGAAAATGCAACCTATGGAGATTTTTCTAAGCTGTGTGTGTTGGGCCTCAAAAAACTAAAAATACTGACTGTGCGTGCTTCTGCAGAGAACTCTTTTCTTACATAAAAAAGATTTTAAAAAGTAGTGGATTTGTTTTTAAGTAATTCAAAATACCACACTGCTGTTGCTTTTGTGTTTTGGACGCTATTGTACTGTGTGTCTGCAAAAAGACTTGTCTCTTGGTCTTGTCCTCAGCTAGAGGATGTTTAAGGAACTGAGTTTGCTGATTGAATTTTCCTTTTCCTGAACTTTAAGAGGTTAGTGAGAATGTAAACAGTTTAAAGGACTCAAAAGACTAGTCTGTATCATATTGTAAAGGTATAATGGATGAAAAAGAATGGAAAGAAACATTGATACTTTAGAAATGTATTACATCTCTCTTAACAGCTATACTGTAAAAAATGGAAATGTAGCCACGATATATATTATGTATATAATATATAATGTTGCTACAACTACTGACCCTTACTCTCCGCAGAGAGCCACTTACTGTGCTAACATTAGCAAGATGCCACGAGGCTCATGTTGCCAATAAATGGGAAATGGGTGAGCACTTGCAGGTGTCCAGTCAGACAAAGAAGTGATGGAGGACAAATGGGAAGGGGGAGGTCTTTTGAGGTATCTTCTCGGCGCAGTAATTTTAAAGATTAGGATGAGAGCTCAGACTTGGGAGAGATATCATGCACTTCTGTGTCTGAACAGAGACAGACCTTTTCTTTGCTAACTTGAGCTTGAATTGTTGTGAGATTTTTCTGTCAGGTTTTCCTTGTTTCACAAGGAAAGATGTAGAATGATTTACACACACAGAGGCCCTTGCTTCTTTCTGAGATGTCATAGGTGGTGTGAGATTTCTCCATGTGGCTGCTGAGTGCTACACAAGAGCCCTAAGAAATCCACAGCCTGTTGCAGTGCTGGGAGGACTTCTGGCAGATGCTTGGTGTACCTGAGGGTATGTCAGCACGACTGACCTCACTGGGACCTCTCTGATTGTGTTTACTAAGTCCTGTAAAACACTTAACAGAATATAAGCCTCCTTGTGAATTGCTTTATGCAGACATTTATACCAGAACAGAAAGATGAAAAAGAGGAAGCCCAAGCAAGACAGTGACATAACACACTTTATGAATCCAAATGAAGAAAAAGTGTTTTGCCAGACATTCTGGAAGCTACGTACTCAGCTTATGTGCAGCAAGAGAGATTTTATCTGCTACCAACAGGGTAGCAAAATTACTCATTGGTGGAAGTGTTAGGTAATTTTTCATTATAATAATGAAACTATCTGGAGTCTTTGTGGATGGTTAGTATGTAAAACTTGGAAAATAAAATTGGCTAGGATGCTATCCTCCCTTCCTTCCAAACTCACGTACTCCCATTTATATTGAGATACAGATTATTTTGTTTATAAATTCAAACAAAATCTGTCCAGGAAGAATCAAATCACACATAACTGTTCGTAGTATGTGTTATCAAAAGCATCTTCTGAAGAGCATCTTGCTCTTTGGTTTCAAAACATATGCATGTGTTTAAGTATGATTTGCAGGGGACTATACTGAAAAATTATTTTTTCCATAGCATGAGTACAATTAATGATCAAGGATTATCTTAAACTATTAGTGAGATAAAAGTAAATGGTCTCTCTGACACTGGATTTTATGAATCACAGGAATTAAATATACACATAAAATTTTAAAGTTTCCCCATTTCCCAACACTGAATTCCCCCAAGTTTGGTTGCTTGTATAACATCATCTAGAAATTTTGTTAGTAAAACTTAAATGATACAGAATTAATTTCTGTTAAGTATGAACTAAGGGTATCTTTTACTTTCCTTTGCTATAGTGTGGGTATCTTAGCTTTCTGTATGAGTTGACTGCAAGCACTTCAAAATGTCAATGTACTTTTTTTTTTTCTTTTGCAAACTCTTTATTTGTCATTTTTAGATGAATATGCCTCAGTTGGCAAAAACACTTTAAGATTTGTGTGTTGGTGGTGAAGAGGTCACAGTGATTTCATGTTCTCTGACTTCTGACCCCCTCTCTCTTCTGGCTCCATGTCATCACTGGCTGGAGAACCAGCATCATCAGCCTCATGCATCCTGCAGTCATGAAGTTTTAACTACTCATAAGCTATGAAGCTGATTTTGTTTGAACTTGGAAACTTTAAATATGGCCTCCTGTGTTACCTCTGTGTGGCTATAACAGTATGAAGCGGAAGGACGGATATATTTCTAGGGCTATGGAAAAGACAAAGGAGAAGGTAAACTATGTAGGTGATAAAAGCAAAGATCATTTAGAAAAATATTGAAAAGCATATTTTTGAAACAGTAAATCAAGTATGGCCTTATGTTCTCTTTTAAACAGAAAAGAGGATTTAGAGAACAGCCATGTATTCTTTTTGTCTCCCTGCTTTAACCTTCTTGCAGGCAGGTAGGAAGGAGGGCCTGTTGATTAGAGAAGCCTACATCCCTCTACTGAATTCGCCATCAGGGCCAGGAAGAGAGACAGGGAATGAAGAGAAAAGAAACCAATACTGGTTATATCAAGATCAGGAGTCCTTAATCATGGATACATAGGTTAAAACAGCAAGAGATCAGCCAAGATTGAAAGTCAGGTCAGCAGCAGGAGCAAAAACTGGAATCAAAGGAAGAAACAAGGTGGTGAACTCATCCTGCTGTTCAGAGGTCTTCCATGTGGCTGCCTTCTGACTCCTTGGGGTGGTTCGCTTCTTGCAGGAGAAATCCCAACTGTGACATCTGATTTGTCCCCAAACAGGCAGTGAACTCATTATTGTCCATACGTGATAGGGTCTTTAAAAGTGACAACATCGGAAGAAATTATCGCAGGATTGCAAAAGATAGCAGTTTTCATGTAAAACCTACTTCTGGACTACTTTGCAAAATTCTGAACAAGTGCTTAGAAACAGAAACTTTTTTCAAGTGGTGTTCTTTCTAAAGCAAGTAGTATCAGAACAAATAACCAGGAAGAGTAATAGGCTGAAGCGGTGAACAACAGTGTTGCCATTTCCAATCCTGTGTTCACTTCTCACAGAAGCATTACATTCCTGTCATGTTCAGTGCTGAAGTTTATCTAAAGACTTCACAGGAAGTCCTGTCTCTTACTTAAATCTGTGATTTAAATGCTACTGTGTTATGCTAGCTTGAGCAATTGCAAAAATCTGCCTTTGAAGTTTAATAGGCTGTAAGTTACAAAAAGAGTAATTTTAATCAGTTTTTAGTGTCTAGATATTCTTGGCATGGTAAATGATTGCATCCTGCCAGGTGACATTTTCTTGGATGCAAATATTTGACAAGTGAACCTGACTCTGTAGTTACTGGAATCATCTTCCCTTTTGTTAAGGTCACTTTGTTTTAGTGCGACTGTTACTGTTCATCTTAGCTTAGGTGCAGGAAGACATATTCCTTCTATCAGCTTACTTCAGAGGTAAAAATATTAAAAAAATCTATTTATATATACAGGAATGATGGACCAGGCTGTAACTCCTTAGACCTTAAGGACCAATTGAAATATTCGTATAGATGGTTTGAATCTTTCCCTTGTTTTTAATAAGATGGATAAAACTTGAAATAAATAATTTCTGAGAGAAAAAGAAACCAAATGAAAGATAGTCAGATATTACGCAGTTTGTACTAAACTATCGAAAATGAACCATGTAGCAACAAAAATAGAAGCTATGATTACTAGCTTTTCCAAGAAAATTGCTTTTGCCAGGAAGAGTCCAATTACATGAACAGTTCTAACACAGCATAAATCTTCCTTCCCCCTTTTTTGTAATAGGATGGGGAAGTGAGGTTTCAACTCGGAGCTAGAACATGAGTAATCTTTTAAGTAATACCCTTCAGTTTTCTCATATAAAAACTTAATTTGCTGTGCATTATGAATGAAGTCTTACCTGCTACAGGAGTGATATCCTATGGTAATATTGAATGATAATTACACTACTGATGGCTTGAAAGAGTTAACCATTTGATATAGCCCTGGCTGGTGAAACTACATCTTGTAACATGCACTAAATTAAGCTTTTATACGCATAGGGAAAGGGAGAAACAGCTTTTGCAGTGCCTTGTTTTATAGCTCTTTGCTTCAAAATGTCTTAATTTTTACATGACATCAAATTTTTTTTGAAGGTGAAATACACAGGTTTAAATTAAGCTTCATTTATGCAGCTAAATGGTGACAAGGAGCAATTTTGAAAACCTCATTATATGATATATCTATAAGCTAAACTCAGTGTCTCTTATTAAAATGAGGAAGCTGTGGGTTTTCTCTTCTCAAGTAAAATTTGAGGCTTTTTACCAGAAAGGGAAAACATGGAGCAACGTACCACGTACGTATTTGAACGTAAGTGAAAATACACTCTTCAAACAGCTGGGCTCCAGCCTTGGAGTACAGTTCACCTTTCACTGCGGTGGATAAGCTAGGTACTGTTTTGGAAAACAGCGATACAAGCTTATGTTGATCTCACATGGTTCTTCCCACGATTTAGCACACATATAATGTTAAAGCTGTGAAGTCAAGCACTAAAACCCAGTTAGGCCTGACTATAATATTTCCCAGGCAAATTTATTTCCATTATCTTCATGTATTAGGATAGGCTTCTTCCCCCTAGTCATACAGGAACAGAAGCAACAAAAGTGGTTTTTTTTCTTGATTAGTGTCTCTAACCTCTGAAGATTATTCTGTCTTCTTGCAGTCCTTAGCATTGTTTACTGCCTCATTGTCCAGCTGAGACAGATGACTGAAAGCTTAATATATAATTAAAGACCCACAAGAAGGCTAAATTAAGGTTGTATCTTGCTCTATATGGTACCAGTAAAATGCAGAACATTATTGATATGAGTATCAGAGGAAATGGATGTGGAGTTCATGTTGTCATTGGTTTTATGCCAGCTTTCTCTCGCAAAAATAGCAGGTCAGATTTAGGATCAGCCACAGCTAACAATTTTTAATAGCTTCAGCCTGACCAAATTTGCATGTATGTTCATGGGTCAGTGCTTTTGACTTCTTTCCTCTGTCTTCTCCTTTTTAAAACAAAACAAGTAAACTAGAAAGACTGGGGGGAAGGTGGAGGAGGGAGGTGAGAGAATGCTAGCACTTTAAAAAAAGTTCTGTATTTATTCTTCGGCTTAGTTTTTGAATACCAGTACTTCAATCTAAGAGCTTGATGTGCCCTCTCCCACCCCCTCCTCTGAGGACTGGCGGAATAGGAGGTGAAGCACAGATTATTTTAGCCCCATTGTTCAGTCTTCCAAAGCTATAAGCAACTGAACAATGACTGCCTAATTAAAACACATTATCTAGGTATAACGTGGGTGTTATGAGGTCTGTATTATCAATAATAAAATAAGTTTAACGATATTTTAATATGATTAATCAACTAGACACCAGAAGAAACAGATTCCTCAGCTGTTTTGCTAGAGTGGATACCAGTTGAAGAGCCTCTTTTTTCTAAGAAAGTATATCAAAGGGAGAACACCATAGATCCATTTAAGCCAATCCTAAAATAATATTGCTTAAGGAGAAAAAGGAAATTAAATGCCAAGTATGATTATTTTGGAAGTCATGGAAAGTTGTTTATGTGACCTTACAAGCCATTTAATAATGAATGAGACTAGAGAACAGTAAATGTGTTTATTGATCGAACATTAGTAATTTAGTTTCAACACACCGTGTTTAGGGTCTGATTCATGATTCACTAAAGTGGAAACTTTTCAATAACACACATGGAACCATCTGTAATAGTTGAGGAATGCTTTATTTTGGTGTAGTCATTGCAGTGTTATTTCTTAAGGGTTAGTTTAACTCCATCATGTATCTTGTTCAGATGCAAAGAGGAGAATGAGTTTAGATAGCTGTTTCTTAGACGCAGAATGCAGTTGAACTTTATGACACCAGATTAGTAAAACAGCAAGTGCCGAAGAACTGTGAAGAGGCAGTGCCAAGACCTTTAATATTGACAAGTTCTATCTTTTTGTTTCTGGACAATCAGCAAATCTAACTTGACAAACAAAGGCACAGACCACAAAACCTGAAGGTCCAACACAGTCCTGCCAGGTTTAAGAAATACATGTGAGGGAAAAAGAGACCAATAAGAAAGGAGCAGGGAAACATTGTCAAGTGTTGAGGAAGCCAGGCCTTACTCTCCCATCTTAATGGGATGGACAATAAACTGTTGGACAAAAATACAGAAATACTTTTTTTTTTTTTTCAAGGGAAATCTACAGGTCTGCTTTTGTTTACAAGTAAAACTGTTTCTCTAGAGGAATGCTGTTGGCGATGATTTGTGAGCCAGGCTCTCAATGCCGAACCTTTGGCTCCTTCTTACAGTGGTAGGAATATGTAGGTCACTTTGTCTAGATATTTATAAATTTGGGAAACTGAAATTTCCTACTAAAATATGAGTCCAAACCTGTTAAGTTTATCTGAAAACAAACAAACAAACAAACCAAAAAATCCCACGACAAACCCTATGCTACTCAAATAACATTGGCAGGGGAAGCAATGCAGGTAGTCCTGTCATTGTGATAACTCCTACAGTCCAAGGAGCTTGGACCAGCCTTTAAATTGTCATGGCCAGCTAGGCAAAATTAAGCTAACTTAATTGAATTCAGGCCATAACCTCTAATCACAAGGTATCTGAACTTTGGAAAAGCTGGTGTCCAGGTAAGAAATTCTAACCTTAGTATGTTTTGGTTACATATAGAGCAGGTGACATTGGTTACAAGGTGTATCTGGAGCTTCAGAAAGCTGTTCTCAAAAAACTATTTCTAGACAACATAATCGACTGACTATGAAATGCAGTAGCAGCTGTGATTTCTAATAATAATACTTTTTTTTTCTGTACGCCAGAACACATTTGTGTTGACATTTAAGTATTGCTCAGCTAAGATGTTTCACAGCTTGAGGGAGAGGAAAATTTTCTCTTCCTCAACACATCATGATTCTTTTTTCTGAGTGACTAGTTTCAAAATAGGGAAGGGGAAAGGACTGAGCAGCAGAAGGGTCACTGAAGGATGACCATTCCAGTATAGCCTTTCCCCTGGTGTGCCATTTTCCATTTGAGTTCTGCAGCTGCTCTGTTCTTACTTTCTTCCTAATTGGCTGCAGTGCCTTATCAGGATCTCTCTGTGAAAAACTCTTCCTACCATCCCACATCGTTGTTTGAGAGGCTGTTGCCAGCAGTTAGAGCAGTTTATCCAAATACTGGATGCCATTGTTGCTGACTCCAGGTAAGGAGAGAAAATGTTGTAAGACCTCAGTAAATCTGTCCACCACAGCACCACTGGCCATCTCCATTTGACACAGTTGTGGTGGGTTGACTGTGACTGGGTGCCAGCTGCCCACCAAACCACTCTATCACTCCCTCCCCCACCCCCAGCAGGACAAGGGGAAGAAAATAAGATGGAAAAAAAACCCCACGAAGCTCAAGACAAAAGCAGTTTAATTAAAGCAAAGCAAAGGCCTCGCTCAGAAGCGAAGGAAAACAAGATTTATTCTCTGCTTTCCATCAACAGGTGATATTTGGCCCCTTTTCTAGGAAGCAGGGCTCTAGTGTGTATAATGATTGCTCTGGAGGACAAGCAGATGCACCCCTCTTCCCCCTCCTTTTCCTTAGATTTTATTGTTAATCTGACATTTTATGGTATGGAATATCCCCTTGGTCAGTTTGGGTCATCTGTCCCTCCTGAGATCTTCTCCACCCCATCCCACTGGGAGACAATGTTGGAAAAACAGCCTTGGTGTTGTGTGAGCCCTGCCCAGCAGTAGCCACAACAGGCGTGTGTTATCAAAACCTTTTTAGCTCCCAATACAAAACACAGCACTATGTGGGCTGCTGTAGGGAAAACGAACTCTATCTCAATCAGACCAAATACAACAGTGCTCCATCATATCTCCAGGCTCTACATTGTGGTTTGGAAGGCCCAGAAAGTGGCTAGTGACTTTTCTGCACTCATGGGACCTCACAGAAATACCTCATTCAAAAAGAGTCACCAAGAAGATGTGTTTTTTCCCTCTTTTGTTTATGGTCAATATTTGCCACAACATTTTGACTCTGTAATTCACAGTGTTTGTTAATATCTGATTTCCTCAACATATCCAGTGGAATATATGGCTTTTATGTCATTTGATAAGAGATTTTTAACCTGGGCATAATATACTTCACTGTAAGAACTCAGCATTAAATAACCTTACTTATTAGCTGGGGAATTTTAGACTGACATCAAATATGATCAATAGGCTGTACACACTGGAAGGACACTGCCTCTCTTTGCTGCTCCTCAAGGAAAGAACAGTAGCAAAATGACTTCATGTCATTTCTCTTACACATCAGAGTGAGTCACATAGATTGATCATTACTGTGAGTTACTGCATTTATAAGCCCTTTTTAAAGTTGAGATAACAGTTCACTGCAGCATCTGCTTCCTTCCCTCCCTCCCTCCTGATATCACTGAGACCCTTCTCAGTGATTCCTTCCTTCCTCTCTCTCATAAAAGAAACTGGTATCACTGAGACCTCATTCAGCTGAAATAGCAGTAGTCTGAGGTCTGGTTAGCTTGCACAGAGTTTGTCAGTGACCCTGATGTAACTTACACCAAGGTTAGACTTTCTGGAGAACTTCAGAAACAGTGTTTTCGAACATTCAGGGTACATAATTAGTCTTTTTATGCTGCATTCATTATGCATATTTCCTGTGAACTCTTACATGGTGTAATAGAAAATACAGGGACACAAATTTCCGTCTGTCAGTGAGGATTCAGTTAATCCAGACCTGCTTCCCCTCATTCCCAGCTGAATAGCAGAGATTTTCTAAACCCAGTAGAGAATTTTTCAGCCTGAGCATCTGTATGCCATGGCTTCTGGTGTGTGTTGCTAGCAGATGCATCATGCAATGCAGACATCTTATGTTCTCTCGGGCCATTTCTCCCCATTCCTTCCCTGAGATAGGTGAGCCTTTCAGCGGTGACTTACCTCACCGTGTAGGAAAGGCTCATGAAAGAATGTGTCTGCTTTTCCATGAGCACTTTCTGGAAAAAGTTGTTAGGTAGAGTTAGTGCAATAAAAGCTATATTGACACTTCTATCTCAAGTATTTTCATTGTCTTGTAGCTCTTAAACTTTCTAGCAGGCACTGACAGTGACAAATATCAGTTGTAAGCCTATTCATTTTCAAACATGTTTAAGTAAAATTTATAGATCTGAATTAAGATGTCTTGTGAAGCTTTGAGGTTTTGACAGTTTAATGTTCAGAGGAATAAGTACATAGCCTCAGGAAACTTGAGTGGTTTTTGGAAAACAGCATCTCTGCTGTTCTTATAGATGGATTCTTCAAAGTTATTTAATAAAATGATGTTAAATTTTGAAGAACAGTGTGGCAAAGAGCATGGGTGAGATCTATATTTCTGATTTTTCTACCGTGTACTCTCATTTGGAAGAAGCCGTGAACTTTGTTCTTTTTTTATTGTTTGAAAGTGTGGAATAAACAGGTGAAGCCTAACAGTATGATATTTGTCTTTATTAGAACCCTAGGTTTTTTGGCTAATCTTCCTGATTTTGTAATTCATTGTCTATACCCTTTGATTTAGAGATGTACGTAAATAGTTTAAATTAAAAAATAATTTTTTTTAAACTAATTTAAGTTTGTAAATTATGCATATGTCATCAATGTATGGGGAGGCCATTTTATAAATGCTAAACTTACAAATGTCTTTTTTTTTCCCCCAAAATTTCCTAATTGTGTTCAGTGACTTTAATTTTCAGCTCAGTCTCCTCTAACTAACTGCTCTTTCTGAAGTTAATGACATCTTTTTGCAGAGAGCCTTTGCTTCTAGCAGTGAAAACACTCTATATTTAGAGCTACTACCAAGGACTGTTACGTAGACAAAGGTCACTGCTAAATCTTGTGTACCATGTTGGGGATGCAGAAATAAAAAGGCCTCACCTGAGGAGAGGAGTGGACAGGACAGGTGACCCTAAACTGGCCAATAAGGTATTCCTGCCCATATGTGTCATAGTTGGTATAAATCTGAAGGATCACAAGGATCAAGCTCTCTTCTTCAGTGGCCAGCATCCAAGGAGGACTCTGCTTGTTCTGCCGTTGATCCTGACCCATATGTTCCTTAATCCAGTTTCTATCAACCACTGAGCCCAGTCTGGGATTTCTCCAGTGCCTGCTCCACAGCATCAGTAGTGACAGTGATGTAGTTGCCATCGGGGGGGTTGAATTCAATATTGGTTTTGTATATATCTGTATATTTTCCATTTTATTATAATTACTTTCATTAAAGCTGTTTTAGTTTTCTTTTCCAGTCTGTAAGTCTCTCTTCCTTATTCCCTTTCTCTTCCCTTTTGGGGAGGGAGAGGGGTTACCAGAGAGCATCTGTTACAGGCCTAAATCTTGACAAAAATAAAACCTGGAGTGGTAAGAGCTTTTCAAAAATAAACCCAAAAAACCCCAACCAACCAACACAAACAAACAAAAAAACCCCCAACCAAAATAACAAAACAAAACCCCCAAAACACCCCCCCCCAAAACCAAACCAAAACCAACCAACCAAAAAAAATCCTCTAAAAAACAAACCAAGCCAACCAACCACACCAACCAAGAAACCAAACCAAATAAACAAAACCAAAGAAACAAAAAACAACCAACCAAAGAATCTTTTATTTTTAACCATGAGCTAGATAGCTTCACATAATGATTTCCTAATCAAAGTACATTTTGTGTAAAGCTGTGCAAAATCGAGGCTTTGCCACTTTTACAAAGCAGATGCTTATATTTTTCTTTGTACTGCTAATATTTTGTCTTGTCTCTGATTGTCAATGTCATGCATATGATGATTTGAAACCTTTCCTAATGTTGTCACATGTGACTCTTGTTCAGACTTTATATCTAATTTGTTCATGTCAAAACTGTAGGAGAATGGGTCCAGGCTTAAGAAGATAAATTTTCTGTGACCCCTGCTTCCAGCAGCAACAGGCTAAGGCCTCACAACACATAGGTGAGAGGTTCAAGTAACTTATACCAAGCCACTTCATAAGCATATTGCAGGTTGGAAAATCCTATAAAGCTTGATGGGAAATCTTGAATTCCCCGAGTTGTGACATGGAATGGATTTGGGCTCCTTCTAGTCCAAGCTGAACTGTGATAAGAACCAGGAGGATTAATAGGACAAAAAGGGTCACAGTTTAAGGATTGTTTCCAGTTGGCCTGAGCTTTGTAAGAGTTAAATGGGGAAGGTGAGGCTACTGTGTGTTCATAATGCACCCTGTTGTGTCTAGGTAATGCAGCACATATGGCTTTCTCTCAGGAGCTGTGGGAACAGTGGGAGAGCGTAGGTGCCATATGTTCTGCTATACCTAGTTACTTGCAGGAAGTTAAGGACGATGTGGCAGTTTTAAGTTATAATTTCCTTTTATTGGTGTGTGTCTCAACTTTAATGTCCTCATTTGCATAAGTTTAAATAACTATGTAAATTATAGCTTTGAAACTGACATATGGTATTTTATGTGCACGTCTATCCTCTAATGTATACTTAAGGAATACAACACTTTGACTAATAGACCCCAAATGCTGCACTAGAGACATGTTGCCTGCTTCTAGTGTTTCTACATTTTATGCCTGAAAGAAAATAAAGGAAAAAAAAGGGAAAGAAAATAAAGGAAAAGAAAGAAAGAAAAGTCCTTTTATTTCAGGACAGTTACATTATGTAGGAGGCTGCTGTGTCTCTCTGGAATTCAAACTGAACAGAGCATAACATAAACTGCATGTCACTCCAGAGCCTAATGGTTTTAAGAAGTCTA
This sequence comes from Megaceryle torquata, assembly GCA_024611175.1. NCBI lineage: Eukaryota > Metazoa > Chordata > Aves > Coraciiformes > Cerylidae > Megaceryle > Megaceryle torquata. The sequence continues at coordinate 59,296 of JANIJG010010557.1, forward strand.
ATTATTTAGATTATTCAAAGTCCATGTGATATTAAAATTTCCAATGCTTGTATTCTAACTTTAAAGGAGGTTATTGATGTAAAATAATTACTTTGGTGCTCCTGACAAACGCCTAGTCAGTCACCTCTTTTTCACACATGAAATTACAAGGGAAACCAATATTATTCCTGCTGTAATCCTGCATATAGTTTCTACTGTTCAAAGACAAATTGTAGTAAGGTGGATTTCATGATGTTTAGTTGAAGTAACCTCCTTTATTCTTTTTAGAATCGCAATTTTCTGTATTTAGGGTCCAGCAGTGTTTGTACTTGTTAAACATGATGCATTAACATTATTCAGTAGTTGTTTTGTTTTGTTGCATGTGACCAATACCACAAATAGCTTACAAATAGGAAGCAAGTACATACAACAATTTTATTTTATATTCTTATGTTATAGCATTTTATTTTTTTTACACATACTGTTCTATTATTCAGTTTGCTATTTCATCTCCTAAAAGGCAGTAATTTTTTTTTTGCTGAGTTACTTCTTTGCTGAATTACCTGCTGAGTAACTTCTTAATAAGAAGTCAGGAGTGATGCATCTGATGCTGTTGCTGGGGTTGCAGTTTACAGAGTCTTGGTCTGTGCTTCTGATGCTGAACTTGTGTATGCTGTGAGACTCTTGAAGCTGCATCCCTTTACCATGCTATGCAGTCACTTGCAAAGCCATAAAAGATTTTGGTGGGACACAGCAGGAAATACAGAAGTTAGGTGGTGTGGAAAGTTCCCTTGGGACCTTCACAGGTTTGGTACACTGCTTGCCAGGAAGCCTTGCAGTTTATCTCTGTTACAACAATTCTTATAAACCAATTGGATACCAATTCTTCAACGTATCCTTTGCAGCATGTGTGTGGGCACACTTCTTCATGCTTTAGCTACTTGGAGAACAGGATCTGGGCATCTGGGTGTGAAATGCTTATAAGGTGTCTATAAAATATTTATAAAAGATATGAAAGAAGAAATGAAAGGTAGATGATGCTAAGTCTCTTTGTTACTGAAATGATACTGGAGTGCTCCACCTCTTTCCTTCCCCTCCTCTCCTCCTTCATCCAGCAGACTTGCTGTGGACTTCTGAGGTTCTTGGCTGGCCAGGAATTCTGTATTTCTGTAACTCCTGATTGCCTCTATCTTCCTGATTAATTTCCTTGAAATCCTTCAGGAGGTCAATGCAGATTGATATCTTCTCCTAAAACTTGTCTTTTTCTTTAATCAGCATATTTCTCAACTACAATAAAGATCCTCTGTTCCTTCAGAGACATAAACGTCTGTTAGACACAGCTACAGTTTTCTGTATTGATTAAACAGTTAACAATTCATCAACTCAATGAAAGATAATAATCTCCTCATGTCTTCTCTGTGAGACTTAGGGCAGGATTCCAGACAATTCATTGCAAGCAACAAGAGACATTTCCGTTCATCATCTCTGCTTTCTCTTTCATTGCCATTCCCAGTGCTCAATTTGGGATAGGTATGGTACTGACCAAGAGCTGGTTCATCCCACTTAATTAGTAAGTTTACTTAATGCAGTAATAAGTGCATATAGTTTCTCCAGTGATGATAATTAACTGCTTTGGGATGTCACTTCATTTAGAATGGTTGACACCCTACATCTTCATTCACAGGATGCTGTGGCACTGGGATAAAGGCAAAGAAAGAAGCAAGTGAAGTATCTTGTGTTCTTCCTGATATTAGCTGTATTGTTGTTTGCTAAGGAGAGTATTGACATGTTGCTTCATGTCAGCAAAGCAACTTGTGAGCATAAACATAAAGCATCACAACAGTAGCATTTTCTTAAAATTCTAAGTATTGTAGCTGAAAATAGAGAATGACCCAGTTTCATTTTCTAAAGTTTATCAAGTAATAGCATTAATATATTTGCTGAAAAAATGAATGTGAATTCAAGTAGCCTTCAAGGATCTTCAGCTGGGTTGTTTTGTTCTGTTTTGGCACTGTTTTGTTTTGTTTTTTGAATGATGATGGCAGTCTAGTATTTTTAATCTAAGGGGGAGTGAGATGTTTTATGTTATCTGAGAACTTTTATACCCAGAAACAGTAATTAACTACAATTCTTCTTCCTAGAGACTTTTCTATGAATTGCATTTTAAGTAAGAATCCATATTTAGTGTTTAAAAAACAGATCAACATTACAACAGTATCGTGTCAATAATAGATGATTGTTGTTCTGTTACACCATCAGGTATTGTAACATGATTCATTATGTGTGATCAATGTGTATATAACCTGGAGATGTTATATGATAAAGGAAAACATTTGATACTTGTTTTCATCTGATTTTATGATCTGTTAGCGTACCAAGCTGGTACTCGGGAGTCTTGAGTTACAGTCCCAGCTCTACTCAGTGGTCTGCACTGACCCTGGGCAAATTATTCACCATCTCCATCTGGGCTGTTAATACAGCAGTTCTATTCTCTCTAGTAAAATGCTTTGAGATTCACTGGTAAGTGCCAATGGATTGTGAGTTTCTGCTACTTATGAGCCAACACACACATTCCTGCCTCTTAGGATTGGTAGGTAGTGTAGCAAAGGGGTTACCTCAAAAATATACCCGTTTGCTGTCTATTTTGACTCTTAATTTTATTAGAGTAAAACATTACAGTCAGTGACATGATTGGCATTAAGATGGACAAAGATTGGTAGGTAGACTCTGTACTCATCTAAATTATGATCAAAGTGGTGCATTGCTTTACTATGCATTACCTAGATCATTCCTTCTCTATTCTTGCCCACCACCATTAAGTAAGGATTTATTTCACTTGTAGCCTTATTAAGAGGGAGGGAGCAAAACTACTCAGATTTGCTGTTGTTCACATTTGTAACCTCTTTTGATGAGGACTGAAATGATCCCCAGCCTGACCAGTTAGGTCAGGAAACACAAAGAAGTTTCCCCACCCTACCTTGACAGGTGCAGTCTGTTGTTACTGCAGTTGCCAATTATGGGGAGCACCAGCTCCCACAGGTAGATACACAAACAGCACAGAAATATGGGTTCACACATTCCTCCACATCCCTGACCTACTTAAGAAACCTCTTTGTGACATAAGTAGCTGGGCTGTTGATGAGCAGATGCTTCTTCATCCTTCTGATGCAGTGGATATCCACACTGGTTCTTTGAGTCATGTATGACGTACCTGGACAGATTTGCCTAGGTTTTAGCTACTACAATGCAGTGTAGCCTGTTCTTTATTTATTTCAGTATTTTTTACAGCTATGTTTAAAATGAGCAGAACACACTTTGATTAGGAACAAGCTTGATTAGCTCTGCCCATTATGAAGCAATCAAATGCTTTTAATTACTTCCATGACTATATGTTTGTTTGGTAATATTCTTTCAAACTGAGGCTTTTAATTGCTTCTTTGGTGGTTCATTTCACTAGAAATGTCAGTTGTATGAATCTCTCCACTTCTCCATCTTCTTGTATATAAATTTCTCAAGTGTGCCTTCACTATAACTTGTGTGTATGCCTAAGTCAATATTTCTATAATAGCACCGGCTTTTCCTGACTGTTATCTTTTCTTGACAATCTTTATAGAAGTATGCATTATAAAAATCATCTGTGAGAGTGCAGCCTAGCTGCTTTGTATCAGTTGTCCATTGAAGGTACCTTGTCTAGCATATACTGCTGCAGAGCTCTATCTGATGTTTTCCTTTCTGTCCTCCAGGGAAAACTCCTCTATGGAGCAACCCTCCTTTCTATTTCAGAAGCCAATGACTTGCTTGTAAACATTACAGTCCTTACAAGTACTGCTAGGGAAAAAAAAATCAACAACAACATCTACCAAAAAGCCCTGCAATTTATCAGATGGTTTGAGACTGTGACATTCACTTCCTATTATTCCAGCCTTGGAGACAATACTAAAAGTGCCACCAGGAAAAGAGAACCTGACTGGCTGATTCCCACTGATTTTTCACAGTGCTCAGAAAAGATCACTTACCAGGTCACTATTTTGAACAGACTGAGAAAACAAATTCACCCAACCAAGAACTGCAAAACAGATCTAATTTCTCCAGTCTTTTGAGTAGTCTTTCTGTGAGAGAAGTATGTAATGATGCAAAATTGCTTGAAGTCTTGGAGTTAGACCACACAGAAAGGCAAGTTTGAATCACTCTGTGTCAGGAGTAGGTGTATCTTGAATCTTTAGCCAGTTTGGTGTAGTAAAGAGTATTAAATATAAAAGCCTCTCTTATTTTTTTTTTTTTTTTATGTACCAAATGTATGTGTACGAAAAATATGTGTTTATCCCAAGTCTAGTCTATTGGTGATAAACTCCCAAATTTTAACACAGGTACACTCTACAAAGAAATAAATTCATCTGCTTCCTCATTCCAATGCATCTAAAATATCTAGGCCTGATCTGGCTTGATGTCTAGCTCCATCCTGGATGCACTGTTGATGGTAGCCTTTCTGAGAAGAGTCTGAGATCTTCTATATCCCTGCCATGTATTTGAGCATGGCCAACAAGATGCAGCCATGTTCTGTTCCTCCCAGTAACATTGTAGAAGCATTCCTGTTCTCTCTGGTTTTCTTCCAGTGCAACTGTACAAATTAACAGGAGCACGTTTTAGCCTCTCTTTTTTTTTTTTTTTTTAAGCAATAAGATGTATTTTTGTGTTTTCTTGTAGATATTTGACTAAGAACTTGAGAGATAAAAATAACGATTTGCAAGTTCTCAGATATCACTGTGAAGACTTCACCTTGCTTCCCTTTCAGATATGACCTATCAAGATGTAATGAAATGTACAGTGTTCAGAATAACTCTAAACATTTTTGTAGTTTCCGTTATTCTCTGTAGATGCAGAAAGTTTCTACTGGAATTTCTCTTCATGCCTGTTTTAGGGTACTGGTGGAATGACAAACAATGCTTAATTTCTTTACATTAGGAGTATAACTACTGGTGTTTGTTTAAAATGGGTCCAGATTAGTTGTCAGAGTTTATTTTAAGTCACTCAGTCTCATCTGAGACTAATTCTGATCATGATACAGGAAAATTTCTGCTTTCAATTGGTTGCACATCAATCCCATTTTGGAAGTAACAACACAAATGCCAGGAGAAGGACCATTAAGTGTTCTCTCTACCGCCATCAGGGACATACAGAAAACCATCTATAGCTGATGTTAAGAAGGCAGGGGGAAATGAACATTCGTTCCTATAGTGATATGCATCATATTAAAATTCTGAATAGAAAGATACAGGAAAGATGCACAACAACTACAGAATTTGATTGAAGTGTTAAGAGGAATTCTGAGACAGATAATACATTTAACTTCTATTTCTTTTGTAAAGATGGTCAAGCTATTTTAGAAACTGAAGTTTGAGAAGCCAGATTAAATTATAGAAGTATAAAGTACAAAAAAATATTATTTTGGCAGTATGTCTCTCCCTTACAAGCCATAACAGTTAGTAATTCAGTAAAAAAACCCTAGTCACATGGCTTAGGTGTCCAATTTTAGTTATAAAAAGCATATGTGATTTGTGCATAATGTCTTAGGGTATCATTATACTGTTGTGCTTAATCAAATTCCCCCAAAGTGTGATTAATTCCAGAATACTTAAAATGTTATTTTATTCTTACTTCTTATCAAGAGTTTCAGTCAGCTGTAATAGTAATAGGTAGTCACATAAGAAATACGTGTTGTGGTAGTGTAAAACACAAGTGCTGGCAAAAGAAGGGTGTAAAAGTAAAGCAGCAAGAAATATTTGTGTGGTGAAAGTATGGAAAGAGAAAAGAGGAAGATAACAAGGATGGTTAAGGAGGATGGGTGGGATACTGTTGAGGATCAACACATTCTTAAAAGAGAGCAGTCAGTTAATTTCTTCTAGATTAGGCAAGAAAGGAATGCAAAATTGCTCTGAAAAACACTAATAAGCAGACACCATAGCTTTTCTTTTTTGGAAGTATGCTACTTTTTACAGATTTCTCAGATAAAGTAGAATTTGTTTGGAACTTGCAGAACTTTTCTACTTTTATTTTTCCAGTCAGACAGTAATTTTCTTTTGGTAGACAGAATAGTGAATGTATTTGGTTATGAAAATTTATTGGCATGGAGGAAATAAAGACAGAATAGTGCCTCTTGTGGCCATAAGTAAGGTCTTTCAGTGCTCTTGGAGCTAATTGAGTATAAGTTCACTGATGCAAGGAAACTTACGGCTTCCTTGAGACTGAGAGACATGGAGTGAGTATTAATGGTGCTCTCCTAACTATGCCTTGCTTCGGCTGTGTTGACGATGGGGTTGGAAGGGGAGGGAGGAAAGGCAGGTAAAATGCTGGCAGCAGCAAAACTGGCAATTAACACAAGGTATTAAATCATTACTGGGACTTGGAATATGATTAGGGAAAGTTAATGGAAAACTAAACCACTGTGCCAAATGGCTGTTGCTGGGTTAAAGGAGGCTAATTTGCAACACCGAAATGAAATTAGGCATGCTGCCTTTGATTCTTACACTGAACAGTGTAAAAAAAAAAAAAAAAGTTATACATGTTGTGCATTTGTGGGCCCTCAAGTTCTTTGCTAGATTTTAAAGCTGTAATGGTGCTGACAAGCTTGAGTAGCAGTGACTTCTGATGGGTTTTCAAAGTAACTGGTGATAGACAGGCGTGTAAGATGAACACTGAACCCATCAGCCAAGGACTCTCTTGAAGTGAAGGGAATATAAAGACATTTTCTTCTCTGTCCCCTACCTTTTAAACAGAAATAATTTCCAAGAGGTGTGAACTCTTTTAGCAAAATTCAGAGGGTTGGACATTTCACAGCTTTCTTGAAGAGTCTATTTAGGTTTAGACAGCATTTATATGACCATTACAAAATGTGTCCTAACAGGACAGCTCTAAATCTATATTGCTGTTATTTAAGCCCACTGCTGGATGTTCTGTCCTGAGCGAAGGACAGAAGAGGAGAGACAGAAGAGAGAGGTATTTTACCTCTCTCCTTTTTGCAGGAAATGGTGTAATCTTATTGCACTTAAGTCTTGCACGTTAACCTAAATAAGCGCTCCTTATCAATAATATTTTGTGAAGTTTTTTGGGGACAGAGGGGATGTTGTTGGATGGTGTTTTGCTGTCATCTGGTAACAGCAGGTGAAATTCAACTTGCTATTTGCAACCAGACTGTGATCTAGCATCTGTTTTTATAGCTAGAGGTGATAAACATTCACTTCTAAAGTTTGTTGCTCTTAACCTAACGTAGATACCTGAACTAAGCCAAAAGCACCATTCTCTGAATTAATTTATTCTCTTTTTTTCTTAAACAGTATTCATTAAATGAGTAATATTTTATATTGATTTTCAAATTTATATAATAGTCTTCACATAAAAAGCAGAAGCAGCAAAAGCCAGCCTTTTCAACATGGGTCACTGGATTGTCAAGAGTTTAGTATTAATATATAACATACTTTGTTGAAATACAATGCAAATATGATTAGTATTCTAATTCATTATATGTCTGTTAAGACTTGTAACTAAAATTGGGCAATGGTCAGTGTATACAGTTTTGTCTATTACTGAGCTTGACCTAGCATACAATCTTCCTCAGATTTAAATCTGTTGCTTTTAACCTTAATTTCCCATCTTAAATATTAATGAAATGCCCTGAATATTTTAAACAGTGTAAATATTTCATTAAACTTGAGTGGTTATTTCAGAGGAATAGCAGAGGTAATTGTTGAAGTAAAATTAACTGTTTTGCAACTTCCCAAAAAGGTGAATCATTTGACCCAATGCACAGTTTCCCTAACAAGCAAGTAATGTTTGTCTAAAACATTTCATCTTGTTTAGTATATGTGGATGCTCCTGGCTCATGCTGTCAGATGACTTTGCCTGCTGGGTTATACAGCAAATGGGTGTCAGTCTCTTCAGAGAGACAGATTCAGGCTAATCAGATTTTGGGATGAGAGTTATATATGAGGGCTGAGGAGAGTATTTCAGCTAATGTTTGTTTATTTTTGCATTTTTAATTAATAAACTCCAGAAAGCAGGCATGAATTTTGAATGGCTGAGAATTGTAGTTTTCAGAGAATTGTGGGTGAGATTTAGACATATACATGGTACGAGACAGAGAACATGCTGCTGTTTTATCAGTCTCTGTGCAAAATGAGTATAAGAACAAGAATGACAGCCAGGCCAGATTATAGCTCAACAGGAACAGTGACAGAAACTCAGTAAACTTCTTTGAACTCTCTAATTGATCATACTTTTTTGCCTTTTCCAGGAGGCTTTTTATTTCTAACTGTGTCCTTATCCTACAGGCTATTGCCTAGGAAACATTCCCACTTGGAAATTACCACAAAAAATTACTTTGTGTCATGAGCATATCCTTTGCATAATTTTATTTATACCCTCACTCAGAATGTATTTTAAATTTTATGTATATCCCTCACACTATATAGGTGGCATAGTATCTCTTGCTTTAGGGGGCTGATTCTCTCCTTCATTATACCAGCTAGTGTAAATGGGAAAAAATTGTGATTTTTAGTCTCATACAGAGCCACTCAAGGCTTTCTAGTACATAGATAAAAATGATATTTCCTGCCTAAAAATGAAGGGCCTGCACCCTCATGCTGGTAAGGGAAAGGAGGGTGGAAAGGAAGGATCAGAGGCATAAACATCTGGTGGGAATCTCTTCCCACTACTGGGCCAGTGGGATGGGAGTGCTTCCTGGCAGCTGCTTCAGCTGCCCTGCACATCTTCCTCCCAGGGCATTACCTGAGGCCTCCCAAGGGAGGCAGGATGGCTTTCCAGGCAGAAGAGGCATTTTCTTACTGGGATTGGCTCTGGTTGTGTTGCTCAGGGCCTCTCAGAGCACTGATGTGGTTAGTTTTCATAAGTGGAGGCCCTATCAGTACAAGGAGTTGAGCTGCACAACTCTCATGGCAGCGCTTGGCTAAGCGGTGCCATCCCAGCACCACTTAAGGATGCTGGGGGATTCTGTCACCCGGGACATCAACCACAGCATGCTAGATGTGTGCAATTACAGCCTTCTCACATGTAATTACTCTAGAAATAGATATTTAAGTACACGTTTGCTATATATAACATAATGCTAAATACCATCAATTAGCATAACTGCTTTCTATTTGTGATATCTGGGGATACAGAATTGTACAGGTGACAAATTTTTTTCCTAGGTACACAATATTCCTTTTAATGATTTGAAGTCTGTCTTGAGTTAGTAAAATGGGTTGTTTTAATTTATAAATCACTGCAATTATGAATAGCAGCTATTATGTAGGTAACAAGGTACATTTGCTTCATTATATACAAAATGCATGTGGATTCAAGTCCTACAGGAAATTTTTGTTGTGATTTAACTTGACATTTCGGACATTTCATTAGTCAATATCTTGCTTTCTACTTATATATTTCATATATAAAACTGGTGATTTACTGGTATCAAACTGAATTAGGAAAAAGGATATGTACTGTTCAAATATTTTTTCTTGATGACTAGATTAAAACCTGCAGAAGATACAGTGGAAATGCTTAAAATCTCATGAAAATCTGTCTAATTTATGATTTAATTATTTGTTTTGCACATTAATAGAAACTTAAACCATTATTAGATAATTTTTTGGGGTAATTTTCACAGTGGCAACATGGTTATCTATTATTCTATAAATATTTCATTATAAGGCATAACTTATAAAAAGCATCTTTATAAACAAAACTAGAAGTATTAATTTTAAGCCCTTTAAGTTGAAGCAATAAGCAAAAAAAATCAAAACATGTCCAGGTAAATAGTGTATCTCTGGTAAAAAATGCTATTCACAGGAACACTGTTCTCATCTTCCATGTTAGTTTTTTTAAATAGAGGATTCTATGTCTTCCTTGGGAATTGAATAGCTATATGAGTGTTTCATTTCTTGAGTGCTAGTATCTTGGACCAGGTTACTTTAAATTAATCCATATTGCCATATCTCTTGGTCTGTCACAGAGCTGTGCTGACACATGGGCTCTTTGCTGGTGCAAAGCACAAAAAGGCAGGTTTCTTTCTTGGGAAGGAATAAGTAGTTTTATTTGAAAAACCCTGTGAATACTTCTTAATAGTACTGAAACTTCCCCTGAAGTCCTGTAGGATCTTGTATTTTAGCACACTTAATTGTGATACTTTAAAGCAGCGGCACATGAACAACTTCCATTTAGAACCTATGCTTATATCCATGTATGTTTGAGAATTTTCTTCTAAACCCGAGTCTCCTCTTCCCCTCTCTTCTTTAAAAAATAATAATTTAGAAAACTCTGGAAATCAAATTTAATAGCTATTATGTATTTTAAAACTATTGAAGTGTTACAAGGTGTAAAGAAGTGAAGGCATATCAGCCTGTATGTTCCATATTAGTTTTGAATTCTCTAGTTTTGTGTCTATTCCTTAATATGTCCTGTACCTTTGACTTGTGGTTTAGAAAACACTCTATTTTTGCTTACCTTGGTGGATATGTCTACATTAGGTATTACATGTAATTTTGTTAATTACATTCCGTTACCAAAAGCTTTGGTGCTTATAATAGCATTAAAATCACAAAATAATAAAATAACCTCTGCTGCAAAATAGGTAAGCTGTTTAAAAAAAAAAAATTTTTTTTTTTAAGCACCCTCTGTGTTTAGATTATACTTTTAGTAAAGGAACATATTTGGAAAATGTTTTGAATTTTCATGAGGTTAACACCTATATTAAAAAAAATTGCTATAGGAATTTGGTTCTTCATGCTATAGGGTGAGAGCTATCCCAGAGGAGAAACAGTTTATAGAGTGCAGGGAATCCTTACTGTGCTTTAACAGCCACTTTTGGGTTGTGCCTCAAACAGCACTTGCCCAGGGAGCTGCATGTTTGCAACAGCAAGGGAACAGCTGCTCTCTTTGTGTGCTTTTGCAGTTCCCTTAACAAATGGCTGATTAGGAATTGAGCAAAAAACAGTATTCAGCACAAAACAGGAAGGTATCTTGTGTTTCTGAAGTGCGCACGTGACATGGTGAGAGGAAAAGGAGATGCAATAGGAAGAAACATTGTCTCCTGAAAGGGATTTGGTTTTTCAAAGCCATGGAAAATCAGTCTTGCTTATATCATGGAAAGTCAGGTACTGCAACCCATCAGGCAGCTTTTTGGAAGAAAAAATTAAAATAAAATCAAGATCTGTAATTGTATGGCTGAGACAACGTTTTAGAGCCCACTGCTGTGAATTGTGGTAATTAATATAAATGTTTCTTAAAAATGTTTAATTCCTTCTGTTATGTGAAGATACACTTTGAGGTGAGCACCAGCAGTATAACTTGGAGGTTTATTGTGAGCTCTGGTGTAAACAAAGTAATTACTAGGGAGCTAACCTTGATCTTGTGCATTATTTCCAAGCATTGTTCTGGGTACTCATTGTTCCTGCTTAATTCAGGGAAACTGTGTTGGCAGATGCCTCCAGTTGGTGGTGAACAGCAACTAATTTTCATTTATAGGGAATAGAAGAGGGTGGGGTCAATGAAACGGGTGCATTTGGGATAGGGCTTCTCCCCCTTAATTCACCAAGGCAACTGATAGGCCTTTTGGCGAGAGAAATAGCAAAGATCCTGGCTGGATAGAGAGGTGTGAAGAAAAGCACCCTTCCTTTTAACTACCAGCGATTGCTATCATATGTTATCTGGTCACATCACGCCATGACCTTTTCCTGTCAATCTCCTGTAGAAATGGCAACAATACTTGCCTTTATTATGGAGATGCTGTGATGAGTACATTTACAAGACAATTTAGATTTGTTTAGAAATCTTCGATGACCCTCAGGCCACAGGCCTGCAATTAGTCGAAGAGACTTTTTTTCTTGAAAACTTTAAATTATTGTGCTGTCATGCATAATCAATGGGACCCCATTTGTGTTTCAGATAGAGCTGCCTCTTGATGGACAAGTAAAGAGTACTTTTTGTAATCTGAAATAAATTGTTGGCACTCGATGCTAATTCAGAATTATTGGATGTGTTTAAAAGCTGTATAGATGTGCTTGGGGATATGGCTTAGTGGTGGACTTGGTAGAGGAGGGTTAATGGTTGGACTTGATGATCTTAAAGGTCTTTTCCAACCTAAATGATTGTACAATTATTTAAAAATACCTGGTTCTGTAATCCTGATCATGACTGCTCAGATTACTTTTGTGCCATGAAAGCTATTGTAGGAAGTAGGGCAAGTGTGGAGAATGGTTTTGCAGCCCCCCTCTCCTGTGTACGAGAAGTCTCTCCTCAAAAGCCAGACCTCAGTATGAACACAGTCCAGGCTGTTTACAATGAATGAACACCTCAATTCAAACAGCTGTCAGGGAGCAGGTATTAATCATGCCAATATTCAGCAAGCCATGTCCGAGAGCTTTCTTGTTCCTTTGAGCTTAATATGGATAAAGCCAGCAGAGAAAGAGAAATTGGAAAAGGTGGCTTTACTGATAAGAAAACCTACCATAAACTTTGAATTAGTGACAGTGTATACCAGAGTTACCTTTAGAGTGTTTTATTAGCATTGTGTACTGTCTCTGCTGCATGTTAGCTTTCTGCTGACATGTCACCTGAGATAACAACATCATCTATTTAACAGGCTCAGGAAAGAAACAAATTAGTTTCCCACTGTCCTAAGGAAAATATGAATACTCAACACATTCATGGTGTTTCCACGCTCACTGAAAATTGTTCTACATTTATGATTTACACATTTTTCTTGGTAAACAACAACAAAAATGAAACCATTTTCTATTATTTTTTTCCAAAATTATGTGACAGATTGGATCAGGGAGATAAATCTAATTCAGCACGTGAAGCAGTGTACAATAACATTATGGGACCAGCTGCTCTCTTTGTATAGTTTGCTACATACACTGCTTTTGCAGAGCACATCAAGGATGAAACCAATTAGCTGATTAGAAACTGCCAGAAATAAGAGAGAACACTTCAGTGTCAACAGATATAAATGCAACTCTCTAGTCATTTTGCTCAGCAATACAGACCTAAGGTTTTCTAGGGAAATAGCTGAACACTATCTTGTGCCTAGGATTATATTTATCTAACACCTTTTTTTTTTTTAAAGCTTATTTAGATCTTGATGAAACTGCAGTACTGAACAAGTACAAATTCTTCAGATGAAATGGCAGATTTTAATAAATGGAACAGCTGAGCATTGATCAAAGTCAATACTCGAGCTACATAAAAGAAGCCAAGCTCTAAAACTGAACATGGAAATATTTTTTTTTTTTCCAAGTAATATTTCATTTAAATGTAAATTTGGGGTTCAGTTATCAAACTGATATTTTAATAATTCTACATTTCTAGGGATATAGGATCAAAGTCATATATTGCGCTTGCAAGCTGGCTATTCAAGATGGCTGGTGGTGATATGTGCATTACCTTGAAGGTAGCATTCAGAGCAAATGCTACAAAAATGAATGAACAGAAGGTGGATTCTGGAGACGTCCGTGTTTTAAAAATGCAATCTGTACTTTTCAGCACTCAAATGACCTCATGAAAACTATAATTGATCAGATTCTGTTTAGACTGGTGTGGAAAAGCCCAAGGGCAGGAGAGAAATTGGGAGTGATGGTAAGTTTTGCACTCAGATGGTTCAAAAGCAGAGCATCGCATCCCATGACACCACTTATGTCAATGAATGTGGAACAGACCATGTCTTGTGTAGGAGAAATGAAACCATCTAATTGCAAACAGCAGCATTGATAGTTTTCCCTTTGCAGACAGCACAATGACTGCAGAGTAGCTGCTAATACCTATCCTCGAACCCTGCTAAAGCAGAATACCTTTCATTCACCTCAGTGCACATATCCTAGATCTACATGAAGCTCTCTGGGATGGTTGTCTGTAAGCCAGGTTCAAGTGGTTTTTGCAAGTTTTTTGATAAAAGAGGGTGAACAACATTTTATTCAGAGCAGGGTGAGTTGAAGGCACTGAGGTGTATTCATTTATCCCTTAACACGTATAAATCCTGTGTAACTGCACCGCAGGCAGGAAGTATTGGAAAATGACTGTTAGACTAATAATAGAGGCAGAAGTTTGAATGCCTTTTTGTTTGCAGGGCTGTATTGGAGACAGAGAATACTTGTGTATTAGTCAACCAGGTAATTGTTCTCTGAATGAAGTTGTTTGTACATAGTTATTTATTCTTTCATTTGTATTTGTGTAGAAATAGAGGATTTCTGATGTTGCTATTAATGTTGCTTTTCCTCATTTACCTTATGCTAGGGCTGAAACAAGCTCTACCTATCACTACTGGTAATGGTATATTTTCTCACCATCTATCTGGGTCTTTTTTTATGTAGGTGGTTTACTATGGATTTATTTAAAATAAAATTTACATAACTTCTAAATTAAAGAAGCAACTATTGCAATAGGCAATAGAATCTAAGGCATGGGCATCTCCTGGGAAGTGTACAGTTGACTTAAAAGAGGGATGTCTAATGATAGTATAAGAATTCAGAAACTAATTTTGGGAGCTGTTTATAGCCTTTTAAAGTCAGGTACCTGGAGCTGTGAGCAGAACAAGCTGGTGAATGTTCCAACAATATGGGGAAAGTGTACTGCTGTAATGGCAAAGATGCTGAGCTGGGGATGATTAGCGAAGGTGACAAACTTAGCTTTGAAAATTCCTCATGAAGTATATGCTGTGATGGTTTTTCCAGCCAATACTTGACTCTTCATTTGGTCCACTAAAGATTCCTGACCTTATCATAAAAGAAAGGACTGCCAAGGTCTCGCTGACACTTATTCCTCCTCGCTCCTCAGTCATTTCTGCTCAGACAAATGAAAAGGTTACTGCTTTTTAAATATCCTTTCACAAGGGTCTGTGATAATTGAACTGTCTAAATTCATGTATCTAGTTAGATTAGACTCTTTCTTTAAAAAAAATAAATACTTGACTTTTGTCAGTTCTTGCCTTCTTAGGAATAAATGGCACATGTGAACCTGTTTGGAAAGTGGCTGTTAATGAAAGAGTGACACAGATATGCAGTGGTGTTACAAAAGCTCTTTTTTCCCCTTCTGTTCACTCAGATTGTATCAACTAAGTTAATCTTTTATACTATGTCTGAATAGTTACGTAAAACCCAAACCAAAACTATTATGCCTGTAAAATCATTATGTCTTTAAACAAGTAGGAATGTAAATATACAGAAAGAAAAAAGGATAAATTATATGTTTGTGTTCTAAGAAATGGAGTTCTTCATGGCTGGTGCTGGATGGTCTTTTTCCTATGTATTTTGCTTTACTTAAGGCAGCGTTGATATTCAACTATATGAAGATGTCACTTAAGAGTTCAATAATAAAATGTAGTTGAAGTAGAAAGATCACAAATGTCTCGGGGGCATGCAATAGTAAATTCCTGAAAAAGTTACATAGATTGTTTTAATGAGAATGTTTAGTCGATGGAAAACTAGTGTATGATTCTGTAAACAGATATAGCTGCTCCTGAAAAATGCTAGTTGCTTTTTAAGAAATTGTGGAGATGTAGATGGTAAGGATCTCTTCAGTTACTAACTCCAGCTCCTTACTGTTTCAAGTAAGACTTTATACTGGTTCACCTTATAAGCTTGCAAATCACTATGGAGGGGATGGGACCTTCATCCATTTCTTCTATTCCAAGGCTGCTCCAAATTCCCATTGTTCTAATGTTTAGACTTTTTTATTTTTTAATTTACAGCTTAACTTTGTTCATGGACATCTTGTATTCATTCTTTCTTGTGCCAGCTGTGGTCCTTAGACTGAATAGTATTTTATTTCCTCCTTCACTGTTCAGTTCCCTGGCATATTTTCTCTTAGCTTTCATTTCACCAGACCAGATATGCTTAAGTACTTTTAGTCTTTTTTTGTCAGATAGATTTTCCATTTCTCTGATCATGTTGGCACCTTTTTTATTCACCTCTTCCAATTTAAGCTTATCATTCTTCAACATGAGTGAACAGGATTCTATGGCAATATTAGAGATGCTGATGATTAGATTTCCCCACATCTTGTACAATAGTATCGGTATCTCCTTCTTTCCTGAAAAATCTTGTTTGAAGCAGCTTAGAGTTGCATTGTCTATCTAACACTAACACCTCATACTTAAATCCTATGACTGGCCCTTTTCCACCTCAGTCATTTTCAACTGATCAACTTCTGGCTTACGAAAGAAATGTTTTGATTAGTCCTTAGGGGGATGGCCTTACCATATGTCTGATAGACTGTTACTTCATTTATATTATTCATGTTCTCAGGGTCATCAGGTTCTTTGCATATGGATATCCTAGTGCTCTTCAGTATTGATTTTCTCCTCAAAAATGAATTATAAGATTTCACTGGTATAGTACTGATACTTTGGCTAAGGTCATTATGAAAATAAAAAGATTTCTCCCAAGACTGATCATTGAGGAACTCTCTTAATAGCTTCCCTCTAGCCTGAAACTTTACAACACTAAGCACTTTCATTTTCTCTTCAGTTACTTTCTTATTGACCTAATATTTCTCATATAAATCCTAATTTTCTGTAGACTGAGTAATGATTTCCCACGTGGCAGCATATGAAAAATGGTTTTCTAAATTTCAGATATGTGAGATCTCTCACATTATTGATGTCTTATAAACTCTAGAACCTCAAAGAAAGCTATTGAAATTATGTTGTTTGATCTACCTTCTCATCATCCCTTGACCTGTGTGTCTTTAATATACTTTCTCTGAAAACTTCATCTAAAAACATAACTCATTGAAAAATGTATTTAAATCAGCCTTACTGACAATCTGTTGCTCCAATTGCTTCTATTACCTAGACAAGCTGGAGAGGTCCCAGGTGAACCTCATGAGGTTCAACAACAGCAAGTGCAGGGTCCTGAACAATCCCCATTATCAATACAAGCTCGGGGAAGAGTGAACAGAGAGCAGCTCTGCAAAAAAGGATTTGGGGGTGCTGATAGATGAGAAGCTGGACATGAGCAGCCAGTGTGTGCTTACAGCCCAGAAGGCAAATCGCATCCTGGGCTGCATCAAAAGAAGCGTGGCCAGCAGATCGAGAGAGGTGATTCTACTGCTCTACTCTGCTCTTGTTGAGACCTCACCTGGAATGCTGTG
>JANIJG010010557.1:76516-133520 GCA_024611175.1 Megaceryle torquata
AGTGGCCTTGGTCTGCACACCAATCCTTGGTAGTAACTCTAAATGTGGGGTGTTATCACTGCCAGCAGCAGACACTGTCTGTGAAAACAGGCTGCTGACTTCAGAAAGTGCACTTAGTTAGAAGAACTGAGCTGAAAAGTAAAGTCGCTGAACAGAATTAGTTCTGTTCTCACTCAAACCAGGACAGCATGATGTTACATGGCATGGAATATTCCTAAGGTCCATTCAGGTCAGCTCTCCTGGCTGTGTCCCCCCACACTTCTTGTGCACCCCCAGCCTAATCCCTGGGGAGCAGAGGGAGAAAGAAGGCCTTGGTATTGTGCAATCGCTGTTTGGCAATAGCTGAAACATTGGTTTGTTACTAGCACTGTTTTAGTCACAAATCCAAAGCACGGCAATATATGGGTTGCTGTGAAGTTAGCCCAATCCCAGCCAGACCCAGACAGCTTTCCCCCAGTAGACTGTGATTAGGAGGCAGATGCTCATCTTCCAAAGAATGACATAACAGCATAATCATTAACTGATCTGAAGACTGCATCAGTCCAAACATTTAGTTGCATCTGAATATTAAATGTGACCACAGATAATGGTTCTCAATGAGTGGGGGCCTTGCCAGCTAAACAGCATTAGAACTACCACTCAGTAAGCCTTTTTGGCTAACCTCTGTCAATGTTGATTCTGATCTTTAAATAAGGAGAAAGGAATTTACTTAAGATTACAGAGGGGAGACAGTTTTGAGCTAAGATATTTATATTCCATATTTCACTGAGGGGGCACATTGTACTTTCTTAAGTAATTCAGTAATGCAGTAGCTGTGATTCAGTAATTCAGTAGCTAAAAATTCTGTAGCTGAAAATTTAACTCCTATGCTGCACAGTTGGAAGAGGAATTACATTAGGACACAGTCAAGAAAGTGAATTCAGACTAATAAAAACTTTGTGTAGTTTTTCTCCAAGAAATTTTAAACACAGAATAGGGAAAAAAATGTAAGTGGCCTGTTAAGATTTAGTCTTCCTTTATGTTTCTTTTAAGTTTTTATGCATTATTTTAACATGTTTTCGGAAACAACCCACATTTTTGGCTGGCTTCAAAAGCAGACAATTGAGTTGTAAACAGGAGAAAATTCTGCCACTATTTAGTGAAATAAAAATTGCAAGGATAAGAACACAAGGTAAGAAGCAAAAGTGAAATTATGCTCCAATTTGGCATTATCTTACTTCAGTGGTTGATGGTCAATAAATTAAGGCAGCATTATAGTAAATTATAGAAGTATTACAGAAATATAGAAGGAAATATCTGTCAGCTGAAATAAGAATTTCATTACTTATTTAGGGCAATAAAAATATTAAGGGAGAAATTAAAGCAACCTTCAACTAACTCTAACATTTTTAGGTAAAATAATAACTGTACTATAACCATACTACAATTGTACAGTTGCCGTATCTAGAAATTTCTTGAAAAATTAGCTATCTTGTTTTGTTTTAAGTAGAAGAGGGAAAAAGGAAGATTGTTACTAACTTGGCAGCTATCCAACTGATTTATCTCTCCTAAATTAAAACTTAAATTAAAAATGTGTGATTTTTCTGTTGTGGGATGTATAAAAGCCTGAATGTCAATGCTGTAATTGCAGTGATCGACATGTTGGAAAAATTTTCTCCAAATCATCCTCCTTCATAGATTATGTCAGAAAGTCTTTGAAAAAGATGGAACTGGATGATTCAAAGGTGAGTCACTAAATAGATACAACATGAAATTTTTAAATCTGTGTAACTTCTTGAAGTCAGCACCACAATGCAATGTTTAAGCCACTGAGTTCATTTTCTTTGCATATTGCTGTATAAATATAAAGCATTGTCATTTTTATTAATATCTTCAAAAGAGCTACTTGGAGGGATCCAATGTGTTAGGTAGGGGGGCCAAAAAGAGCTCATTAATATTCCAAACATCACTTCCTTCCAGCTCAAGATATGTCCATTCCTACAAGTAAAAAATCAAGTAGAGGAGGCAGGAGATCTGCATGGATGATAAGGATCTTCTGGAAAAAATAAAACCAGAAATTTACAGTATGTGGAAAAAGAGACTGGTCACGTAGAAGGAATATAGGGACACTGTCAGAGTATGTGGGGATACAGGGAAGGCTAAGGCCCTCTTGGAATTAGATATGGCAAATTATATAAAAGACAAGAAGGAATTCTTCAAGTACAAGCAGCCAGTATGTGCTTGCAGCCCAGAAGGCCAATTGCATCCTGGGATGCTTCAGAAGAAGTGTGGCCAGCAGATCGAGAGAGGTGGTTCTGCTGCTCTACTCTGCTCTGGTCAGACCTCACCTGGAATGCTGTGTCCAGCTCTGGAGCCCTCAGCACAGGAAGGACATGGACCTGATGGAGCGGGTCCAGAGGAGGGCCACAAGGGTGATCAGGGGTCTGGAGCACCTCTCCTACAAGGACAGGCTGAGGGAGCTGGGATTGTTCATCCTTGAGAAGACTCAGGGGAGACCTAATAGCCACCTACCAGTACCTGAAAGGGAGCTAATAAAAAGACTGGAGATGGCCTGTTTACAAAGGCCTGAAATGAAAGGATGAGGGGCAATGTTTTTAAATTAGAAAAGAGTGGATTTAGATTGGATTTAAGGTAGAAGTTCTTTACCATGAAGGTCGTGGAACACTGGAACAAGTGGCCCAGGGAAGTGGTTGAGGCCCCATCCCCGGAAACATTCAAGGTGAGGCTTGATGAGGCTCTGAGCAACCTGCTCTAGTTGAGGATGTCCCTGCTCTCAGCAGGGAGGTTGGACTAGATGACCTCTAGAGGTCCCTTCCAACCCAGACATTTCTATGGTTCTATGCTATTCTACTTGCTCCTATGCCTATAGGACAAGATAGCAATCTTGCTATCTTGCAGAAAAACTGATAAGGAGGGCCATCACTAGGCAGGCACAGACAGTACAGAGGAAGTGGGAACCAGGCAGGTCATGGGGCTTAGGTATTTCAGTGAGGTAGAACTGAATTCTATGTTGTGAGAAGAGGGGTGACTGAAATTTCCCCCTTAAAGTGGGAAATACTGTGTACACATTGTAATAATTTGTTAGCCGAGAGCAGAAAGTGGCAGTGTATGATTCTGGCCATGTTTGGGTTAAATGAAAAAGACTGAAAGGATAACAGAGGTCAAAGTTTATTTTTTATTTAGTTTGTTTTTTTTTTTACTTTGTTTACCAATTAAAAACATTAAGACAAGTTCTGCATGATATGATTATTAGTGGGATTGTTTGCCTTTTGGAAGAAATACAGTATTTTTCAAGCTTATGAATATTCAAGTACTCTATAATGTGTTGCATTGCTTGCCAGAT
Source organism: Megaceryle torquata (assembly GCA_024611175.1). NCBI lineage: Eukaryota > Metazoa > Chordata > Aves > Coraciiformes > Cerylidae > Megaceryle > Megaceryle torquata. The sequence continues at coordinate 79,860 of JANIJG010010557.1, forward strand.
GCTGGGTCACTAATGCAATTCAGTTTGCTGTTTCAAAAAAACCTGGTTTAACTGCTGATAGCTTTCAGTACTAAGAAAAATTCCATCTCCTTTTGCATGGATTTTTGATAATAGATGCTGTAATCATAGTGTTAGAAATCTTCAGTAGATTAATTTGTTAATAAAGAGCAAAGCCCAGAACAGCTTATCTCAAGAGATCATAGTGTTTTGTTGGGTTTTTTTGGTTTTGTTTGTTTGTTTGTTTGTTTTTTAATGACTTTATTTTCTATTAATTATTTAATGGTATGTAAAGCAATGTGGTCTTGATTTATTTGCAGCCTGGTGTCTGAGCTGAGATAGTAGTGATACCAATAACAATATACCAAACTCTGGGGAACAGTGCTGTTTAATTACATCTGCATGGCCAAGAAAAAGGGATCATTAAAGTGTCATGGGTCATTTGGGTTGCTGAGGGATTGTGTGTGTGTGTGTATACATGTATCTGCCAAATTTTTGCTGAATAACATCTACTGCAAGAGGGCAGGATACAGATGTAGGTTTTAGAACAGGGGTGGTCAAGCTTTCATAAAGCTCTGCTGCCTCCTTGTTGTGTCTGGAAATCCGGTGTAACTTTAAACAGTCTTTAACTTGCCCAGGACTGCATGTGGTAACCAATCCATTATGGTGCTGCTTCATTGGAAATACCAGCACACTCTTCCAAGCAAAAGTATATAGACATATAGCTACTAGGAAACTACCAAGGTGAGAGACACTTTTGTGTATTCTTGACTGGCAGAAAACTGTAGGTTTTAATGAAATCGTGAGTCTAACGACAGTGCTAAACACATGACGTTCTGGGAAATAATTGGATGAAAACTTTGAAACAGAAGCTTAAATCTTGTGCTTGTTAGAGTACCTGATGAAGCTTCCACCAACTTCTACTATGGAACGGCTCTAATACCTAGTCAAGAAATGTAGATCCATCTTGTGGACTGTTCAGCATATGTAATACCAAAGACACCACTGGCACAGGAGTCCAGTTTAAGTCAGTTTTGATCCTAGACTGAATTAAACAGTTCATTTCTGCAGCCTTTGTGCTTAATAGGGTTTATCCAGGTTAGTAGTACTACTGACTACTTTAAGTACTATTCTTTGCAGACACTACAGGGTTGATGTTCTAAAATTAGAGGCAGCAGCCACTGTTTTGCTTTTTGAAATTTTAGTGTCCTCTGCACCTTTGGGAGGACTTGGGAAATGTGGCTCCATTCCTTGTAAACTCTGGCTTTGTTCTCAGCTATTTCCTTCTCAGAAATTGTATTTTTAAATAAAAAATAACTAGTTAAGAGTGCAATAAAAAATAACTACTGAAGACTGTGAAATACGGTGTCACAGACTCTGTTATTAGAGAAATTTTAGTATTTTTTTATTAAGAGAAGGTATTAAGACTGTAAGCAGTTTATTGCTCACATGATTTTAAGAATTTAAGAATCTTTCTAAGGATTAGCTAAGCTGTTTAGGAGGAAAAAACTTGTACAACAAGTAAGTTCCCAATGTTTATAGCTATCTAAGTCTATATGGGAGTCTTTTGCAAATCTTGTCTCTCATAAATCAATGGGGATATTAGATTTAAGGGAGAGGGTTGAAGATGCTCAGCTGACTGGACATTCTGCTGTATCAGTAGTTAAATCAGTGTTAAGAAATTATACAGATGTTTAAGTAACTTAAAGGAACAGGATAAAAACACTCTTTTATCTCAATGGCATGCCAGTTTAATGAGTAATATTGAGAATGGTTGTAAAGAAGCAGTATCTAATAAAATTCTCTTTGCACAGCTTTAGCAATGTAATTAAACAAATGCTATTTCTGGAAAAATCTTGTTAAAAAAATTACAACAGCTTGTTTTACTATGTTCTTCCATTGAAAGATCATAAAGACTAGTATTCAATTTCCCTATTTGCAACTAAAATGCTATTGAATTTCCCTACATCGTCATTTTACTGTTTTTCTCCTCTCAACTATATATTTCACCTTTAAATTAAGAGTGTTTTGTTTTGTGTTTTTTGGTTTTGGTTTGTTTGGTTTTTTTTAATAATCGAGTTATTTTTTTATTACTGTCAGCAATTTGTTAGAGTAAAGCTTAGTTTTAGTCACGGCTCCGTGAAAGTTTCCAGTATTATGTGCTACAAAAATCTTTTGTGACAGCACACATCCGTCTTCTTCATCACAGCTCATTGGACATCCATGCTCTCTGCCATGTAAATAAAGGTGGAACATCCTGCCCTGAGATGTTCAATTCTCATTATATTAGTTTTGTTCTGAGCATGGGTTTCAAAGGATACACAAGTCTATGGAGAAATAGTGATGGGTATAAGTATATCCAACACAGTAGATGGATCTTAAATTATAAATTCTTATTTTCATGAGTTGTATGACATATTAGAATAGCCATAACAGAAGGGTTGAATATTTTTTTTTGAATGGATACATTTAAAAATAAGCTGTACACAAACATGATGTTGTGACTAAATAATATGCCATTGCTACATGTTTGTATTTGTTTGTTTGTTTTTCTACGGTCTTGATAATTATTGTGGTGAGATGATCTTTTTTTATGTCTTTATTTACTGGCATTTGATAAGATTGCACCAGTAATTCTCCTGAAATAACTATCTACAGTCTTACAGGGTTTTACTGATGAGGTTCTTTGAATGCTAATATAGGTCATAATTAACCTATAGTGATCATGCAAAACATAAAGTATTTATATGGTCTTCATAACTGACACCTAAATTCTCCACGAAAGACAGCCTGACATAGTGTCAGAGCTTGGCTCCGCATCTCTTTGTTCTAAGCTCATCCCACTTGATGTGCTAGCCTGCGTTCTTTAAAATAATCTCCAAGGTGAGTTGTTTAGATGTGCTATTTGAACTGAATGTAGTTGTGTGTGGTCCTGTAGTAAAAGAATAGAATACCAAAAGCTGTTCTAGGTAGCATACATCAAAAATTGAAATATTACTGTTTTCTGCTGATCTTCCAGAAACAGAATGTTAATGTATTAATGAGTATTATTTCTTGAAATACCATTTTGAAGAGTTAATTAAGAAAAAGCTGTATGTACTTATTGAAAGATTCATGTTTTGCTTCCTTTCCAGGTATAAAATAGTCTTTTTCTTAAATGTCTCCCAATGTTAAGAATAAGTGCTTTTTTTTTTTCTTAGCTGCCCGTTATGTTTTGTCCTTACATGTTAATTCAGATAACAGTTTAGTTTACATTCTCTGTTCTTCTTACTGAACTCTCTCTGCTGGGTAGTGATTATAGTAGATTTTCCAACAGAAACAGGACTTCTATGTGGCGGTTTCTGAAAGTAACCCAGTACTGTGTCCTGACTCTTCAATGCCAGTGTGTCAGTAGCATGTTTAAACTTTTTTTTTCTATCTTTTTACAGCACATTTGCACAGTTCCCAGAACACTGAGACTCTGATCTTAACTGAACCTCAAGATTCAGCTGAAAGAGTATTAATTACCAGAGGAAAATATGGCAGAGAAGGATCTATGATCCCATAAATACACATATTTTGAAGTAACCAATTGCCAACTCAGTATTTTTCTCCTCGCAAAAGTCAACCCACCAGCAGTTAGAGAAATAGTTAAAAATTAATTTAGGTCCTTAATTCCTTAAATGATCATGTGAAACTAGGTGATTAGCAAGTTCATTAGTGTCATTTTATGTCAGCAATGACATAAATCTAAAATACGCTAACTACAAAAAATTATCTTCTATATGGTTTGTTTGTAACTCTTATGTAAGCGTGAGCCAAAAAGTGAAATCACATGAAGTTGAGGGAAAAACTTGGTGTATCATAAACATTACATAGTAATATACTGTATAAAGATAGATCCTAAAACTGTGTATGTACTAGGAAGAGTAACCTTGCAATTACAGAATGTGGAGATGAAGCTGATTCTGTTACCTAAGATGTTATTTTTGTCAACAAAGAGAGCTAAGAGATTTTTATTATACCAGGATGTTAACATCAGCCATATTGGCTTGAATGTCACAGTTTGATGGCTGACTTCTGGAGAAGAGATTTCTGAGTGATGCTATTAAGGATATTGTTAAGAAGTATCTGGAGGTGACCAAAACTAAAGGGAATCATATAGTAGGTTTTGCTTAAGTGACTAAGTGTAATAGGTGTTTGACTCCCATGGAAGTTCATGGAAATAAGGTGCTTTCTTATTTAGATGTTTTTCTAAACTCCACTAGGTGCTTTAGTGCATCTTCTGACATCTAAATACCTCATCCACCAGTCTAAACAAAAATGTGTATGCAGTGGCAACATTTACAGTGATGGAAGTTAGGTATGCTTTGATTCCAATCAATGGGCTCTTGTTCATTTATACTTCCTTCTGAAAATATTTTAGCAGTAATCTCTTTGGTTGTCAGATGACTAAAAAAATGCAACTTGAGAAATTACATTTCAAGAGGAGTAATAAATGTATTTTGATGATGCAGAGACAAAATGTAAAATTACTTCCATATGACACAAAGCTATTAGAGGTTTAATAAATCTGTATTAGTTTCATCTATAACAATGGCTGATATTTAAATCCTTGGCCAAAAAATAGATCATTAGAATCACACAATACACAGCTTTTCAATTTGGCATCAATTTTATAACACAATAAAACTTATCATTTATAAGCTTGTCTTTTTTTTTTTTTTTTTTTTTTTTTTGAGTAAAAGACTGAGAACAATTTGATCTGTCCTGGTACATCAGACAATACAGTGCAGGTGGTTTAAAAACAAAACAGTTAATCAAGCAAATTTTTACTTAAACTACCTGATGGTTCATCATCCAGTCTATGCATACTGTCAGTTGTGCCTCTGAGCAATTATTTATAGAATATTTAAATAGCCTGGACAACATGTGCAACTGCTGTGAATGCTATTGTGTTGTGAATTACTTCTTCAATTTGTTTCAATTCAATACAGACTGACAACATTGCACTGAGTTAACCTTCTGTTTTGTTGAATGCAATGCAATATATCATTTATAGTGGAAGGTAAGCTTTGCCTTGTATTATTTTGGCCATGTTATACTATTACTGAAGAAAGCTTTGAAAAAGTGTGAAAATTATTATTTATTTAAATATTTGTCTTTCCACTTCTTTTTACATAGGTATCATCACCAACTTTAGAAGTTGTATTTATATCAATAAGGGCTACTGCATGACTCCCATATTGTGTTGTCTAATAAACTGATTTTGACAAAGGCCATTTGGAGGGGTTTTTTTCATTTTTGTGGCATTGTGTTATTACTTCTTTGATAAGATCTGTATCACTTAATATTCTGTTGGAGGTTCTTAGAAAAAAGTTGTTTATATGACATGTTACTGCACACCTTTTAAGCCTAATATTGACAAACCTCAGGAAAACCTCAGAAAACTAAGTAGGCTTTTGACGTGTTCTTAATGGATTTTTTTTTTTTTTTTTAGTGGTATTTTTGAAATAATGGTTTAAAGGTTTATGGAACCATTGGTCATGACATTTTGCATCCTGTGGGGACTATATCAATGAGTATGAATTTACTTTTGGTACTCAATCAACCAATAGTAAATCTGTAACTGTTTTTTTTTTCTTCACTTCTATTTAGAGTCTTGAGAGGAATAAAAGTATCTATGATAAAGCCATGTTGTCTTTCGGGATGCAAAGTTAAGGTGAAAACTTGAGGACTACAAAACTGCATTTTACCTACACATACAGAGAAGCAATATAGACTAGTTTTCTCTCCTGTTAGGTATTTTAAAGGCATTTCCTTACAGTTAAGAAAGTAGTACTTCAAACACAAATGAAAAAAATTAAAAATGGTACCTTCATTTACATCCTGTCTAATCTGGAATTATGGATTGGATATTAATACATTAATGTTCATTATATGCATATAATTTAAGTGAAAGTTAAAAATAGAAGATGCAGATAAAAAACTACATAGGCCTCCCAATCCTTCCTCTGCCAAAGGACAATTAAGAGCGTTGTGTATTTGTTTGAACTAATTCTAAAAACTCACATGTGTTGTAATGTATACCATTTCTGTTGAAATGTGGTTTCACTCTTGTGAGTTGTCTGTCATTATTCCTGTGTTTTTGTTTCCAAGTAGGTGCAACTGTGAAAAATGGTTATCTAAGCTGTGTTGCCTGATTGGGCAATAGGAGCTCCAAGCTTGAAATACAAAGCACTCCCACTCATAAATAAATCTTTATTGTAACTTACCCTGTTTTAACTGCTTTATGTGCGCACCCGGTCGTTGCTTGAGTGTAGAGTTTTCGTGTGTATTCTGACAAGGAAGCCTTCTGGATAGGGATGATAAAGAAGCGATGATGAACTTTTCATTCGTTCTAAATGTGAACACCAATTTTCAAGGGAGCTAATTAAAATCTTTACCTGATTCCTAGCTGTGAGAGAGCTCTGCCTGGATGCATGTGATAAGTTCATGCCTTTTGAGATTTCTAATTTGATTGTATATTTTTTTTCCTGGCTTAATGTCGACAGCATTTTTTTTTTTTTTTTTTATGTTTGTCTTTGCCAGAGGAAATGGCAACCTTCCTTTTAAATGTTGTGGATGGGAAACAATGCTTTGCAAGTGGATTTTTAAATTTTTTTATTTTTTTTACTTTGTGTGTATCAGAGAAGTGGTAACTCAACTTGTTAAAGCTGTTTGAAGGGAAAAATGCTTCTTTCTAATCTAATTGGCTAATAAACTGTTTTGAAGAGCACCCAACCTAAGATAATGTGCAGGATCTTGATAAACTGTGAGGTCATGTTGCCAGAGCTTTGTGAAGATTGTTTTGTCATCTTAAAAAGGACATGCTGAGTTTTCTAGGTACAGAGTGGCACATTGTACTCAGCTGGATGTCGGCAAAGAACATTAAACTCTTAATTTGGCATTACAAGTTGTCAGCTGGTCACATCAGTTGACTTTAATAATTGCTAATTGAGCAAATGCACAGATCTGGAAGACAGAACCTCAAAAACAGCTTCTCTGGCAGCTTGTTAGGTCCATGTGTTTCGGTTAGTTTTACTAGTATCAAGAAAGAAATAAATGTTTTGATTCCTTCTGCAGTACAGTTCCTTTTGTATCATCAGATTGATCTTGTGTTTGATGCCTTTCCTAAAATTGAAGGTCACACTCCTAGTTTAAGCTTGAAATGATTTCTTAGTAGCAAGTAAATGAGTTGATCAGTATAGAACTTGATTGATAAGAGAGGTCTGAATGAGAGTTTGAGGATAGGACTTGGCACAATATAAGGAAATCATGTAAAATTTATGTGTTCACTTTGTAGTGAATTATTGATTCCTACTTTTTATTGCTCACTTCAACATTCATATGAAGGAAAAAGGTTTATAGCAAAGCAAGATGTCTGTCACAGCCTGCTTTTGCTATAATAGAAAAATTGTTAATGATCTAATATGTAGCTAAATAGGAATGTTACTAGGTAATACTTTAAGTGAATTAGAAATAGGATGTTAATAGTTATATAGAATTTTTCACAGAGACCAGTAAGATAGGGAAATACCAGTATTTTTTTGGCTTCTATCCATTAAGTGACAAGATCAAGAGTGACACTTTTGCCAGTGTAAACTAAAGTGTGTATTTGCATATATTTATTGCTTGTTGCTTTTGATTAGGAAGTAGGGAAATGGACTGGATTTTCTTTCCTTAAATGTGTACAGCTTGAATAGACAAAGAGAAATTTCAATTCACTTTCTTCTGGGGAAGAATATCCTCAAAGGAAAAGTAAAAAAAATATTCTACTGAGACCAGAGAGACTATAAAGTACATATGAGCTTGAATAGTGACATATTAGGACAAGAACATTTTTTTGAAGGCTGACAACTCAAAGGTGTTGTCCATACGTCACCAAGGTCATTTTTAAAATGAAATCTGGATATATGCTACCATATGGATACCTAAAACAATATACATGGAAGGAACAAAATTGTCCCTGCTGCAATTACTAGATCAGATGGTTAAAAGTCTTTATGGTCACGTGACTCTGTACTGCAGTCACTTTATGTTCTGCACCTGCTTTTCCAGTTTAAGATGAAGCATGGTTCCTCCTAGTATTTAAACCATCCTGTTGGATTCTGTGTTTAAATTTGTCAGCCTTATACTAACTTTTGTAGGGATAGAAAATTTATCTAAAATGTATTATTATTAAATTTTTCCTTCACCATTCTGAGTAACAGGAAAGGTGGGCATGTTGAAATTATCTTCTTGCATATTTTAATCCCAAAGTATTTATAGAATAACTATTTGGAAGGTTCAAATACATTTCACTTGCAGTATTGTGTGAAACTTTTTTCTACATATTTTTTAAACATTAATCTTTCTAGTACTTATACTGTAGGTGTATTTGCACTACTACTAATGGAATGGTGATCATGAACACACCAAGTTTAAAGCCATCTGTGAATACAAGGATCAGTGGGTGAGGCAGATGTGTCAGGCAGTGTTTTTTACTATTTCCCGGAATATGAAGGCATCTGTTTCCTTACCTTTGCTTAGGCAAAAGTACAAGTCAAATTCAGAGCATCTATTGTAAGAATGAAAGGATGGTCCCAAGAATGCAGATCTTATAAACAGATTCTTATAGCCTGGGACATACACAGTTAAGCCTACTGTCTCCAACAAGCCATAGCAGATTTCCATAGAAGAGAGAAATATAGTGAGAATATATCACACACTTCCTGAAAATTCCCAGCCTCCAACTGCTTCCAGCTAAAGGGATTTCCTGAACCTGGTGTGGTTTATCTAACTCTCAATGTATCTCTCAAAGTTCTTGTTCAGTTTCCCCATACAACTTACAAATTTTTTTTTGTGCCTCCTAATGTTTCTGAGAGTTTCATAGATCTTTCAACTATTCAACAAAGAACTTTCTTTTGTTTTGAACTTTACTCCTACTATTTTCCTTTATGGTTGCTAGTTTTCCTAATTACCATGATATACTGAACCAAAAATTATATAAAAGTACAGTTAGAGCCCTCTAGTTTGGCACACTTTATTGCAGAAGGTCACAGAAACCCAGCTTTACAACTGAATTTATTTACAAACAGCTTCACAGAAGGAGAATATAATTTTTGTAGCAATAACAAGATAGAAATTGTCAGTTGATACTTTTCCTCACAAAACTCTGTTGCATACCTAGTCTGTATGGACATTGTACAATAAAATGCACTGTGGTCAATAACCCCATATTTTTATTAGTGCTGTGATAGATGCTCATATTTAACACAAGTTATGTTAGAAAGCTACAAGGATAGTGATATAAGATGGAATTTGCTGGTAGTTTAAATAGCGGCCAGGGTTTAAAAGGGAAGGTCAGAGGGAGACCTGATACAAATAATACAGGCTGGAATGATGTCTGTGTATTGCAGTTCTCAGTTAAGATTATTTTTCATGTAACAAACACTTTATAACTTCTTGAGTTGAAGCTTAAAAATTGTGCTACAGTGTAATTAAGAATAATTTGCAGTAAAATAAAAAGATCATCCAAATCTCTACATATATCACTTGATAGATGTAGGTCAAGGCTGAATGAGAGATTTTGCTAGTCTACAGAAGCCAGGTTTTTAGAGATTCTATGGTTGTTGTAGAGTGGAGAGAACTTTTCTTTCAGTCTGAAGCATATTAACGTTTTTTTGTTTAAGACCAGAGAAAAAAATACAGTCAGTAGTCAGTGAAAAAATACTAAAGAAACTTCATTACTGTCTAAAACTAAAAGAAATTTTGGATTTTGTGATTTTGTTTTTTGTTCTTTTTTTTTTTTCTTTGTGATGCTCTATAAATTTATTCACTATCTTTCTGTGATTCTAAAAAATCTAAACTTTAAAAATGGGAAACCAATGCACACAGAGATTTTGAAAGCTAGCTGAAAAGATTAAAGAATGTCTGAATCTCAGACCTCTACAATTTGTGTTGGTAATAAATTCATCAGTACTAAATTGCAATATGAGCATTAAATAATAAGACTATGTAATAGTCAAAGATGTGGTATGTATGCTACAGCTGTAGCATTAGCATCAACAGTGGAACAGACTATTATACTTAGCAAGAGGTGCAGAAAAAAGAATTAAATAGCTTTCTTGTTAATATTGTTTAAAATTACTTTGTTGACAAGGTGTCCTTATATTGCAACCACAGGTAGTGTCTCTGCTTTCTTTCAAAAATATTAAATAAAGTTTTCTAGGGAAAAAAAAATCTCAGCTGACAGAAAATATGCAACCAAAGCCATTTTATCCCTGTAATTTGTGGTAGAGAAGGTGGCAGGATGACATTGTAAGATTGCTCAGACTGATACTTTTTCTTTATGAATCTGCTTGTTTGTTTGTTGTTTTTTTTTAACATAACTACAGGCAGTCCCATAAATTTGCAGATGTAAATAGCCAGTGTCAGTATGCGATGCATGCAGAACAGAATTATAGCTTCAGTCAAGAAACACCTCTCGAGGAGAAGCTGCCTGGTAACCTCCTTTTCACCTCAATTTATAGAAATGAACAGTTAATCTTTCCTATGGAGAGATTTTTTATTTTTCCCAGAAAGCAGTGAGAGCAAACTGATTTTGTCTCCATCTTTCCATGTTTCCTGTAGCATCCTTCATAAGTTGGTCATTGACCTTTCTTGATAAGAAAGCCTTTTCCTATCATCTTTTACTGCCTGCTACCCTCTTTCTCTCTCTGTGTTTTCACCCAAATGTTCATTCTGCTGGGGAGGTATCTGAGAACCAGACTTTCCATGGAGAGTCATTAAAAATATACCACTGTCTTAAGTATCTTTTTATGCAATTAAGAAAAGCAAGACACAAAATGCAAAACAAAACTCTTCCTACCCTTATTTTTTTTTGCATCCCTATGGAAGACACATAAAGATTTTCCACGGTGACTATTAGAATTCTGGCAGGCTGTCACTTGTGATCTATGGACTGTCAGAGTGCTGACAGATGCAGTATTATACAGGAATACAAAGACTGTATTTGTGTTTCTGTACATATCCTGCAAAAAAACCCAAACCAAAACAACTCCAAAACATTCAGATCTCTCCCTGCTACTCTGTTCTAGCATGCTCAAGCCATCTGCTTGAGTTTCCTGCTGCATTCGGTCTCATTAGTAATGTTCACATGTATTTCAGGCTGCTTAATTTCATTACACAATGTATTATACACTGTTCATCCAGTGAGAGAGGTTCATTCTGCTCCCCAAAGGACTTGTAAAAAGAAGTTTTAAATCTCTAAGAAAACCTGAAAATTCTTGTTGAAACACACATCCCATTTCATTGTTACCATTATTAGCATACTAAAACTTACTTTGTTGATAGAGTTATCTGTCTTTTCCTGACTCCCAATGGATAACTGCTGTCTCGTTAGGAATGAGGACTTTTTAACACAATTAAGATCTTAATACAAAACTAAGTGTCATATTTGAAAGTATCCTTTTGGTGGAGTTAGGTTTTTTTTGCCTAGTAGTGAGGTTGCCAGTTCTGAACAGACTGTGCTTGTGGTCACCCCTGTGAATATCCACTAGAAGTAGCAAAATCATAACCCTTTTTAAAAGGCATCAGAATTCACAGAGGAAAGAGAGAGCTATTAATGCTGAAGATGAAAAATCTCCATTTGCAGTCATTGCTGAGTGTGCTCAAGCTTCTTGAAACTCCTAAGGCTAGCTATGATAAACCTGTGGCATTCTCATGGAGGGACTCAGTATACTCATGTAGCTAGACAAGAAGGATAAAAATAGTTTCCTGTGTTGTCTTTAGATAACTGCAGATGTAGAGCTGCCAACATAACTGCCATTAGCATCAGCTAATAATTGTAGCTGGAGACAACTGGGAATGGTTGAGAAATGAGTCAGGAAGTCAGGAAAGCAGAATTCAGTGGGAACTGTGCTTGGGTATGTAGGAACATACAGTATATACTATGTGCTCTAAAGAAAGAAAAGGGAGGGAAAATGAGAATCAATTTTTGGGTGTAAAAAATCAGAGGATCTTCTATTCTTGAAAAAAACCTCACCATAAAAATAAAAAAAATATTTTAAGAATGTGTTCTGTATGGTACGTAAATCATAGGGCATACAAAGACTAAGAGGAGTGGACCCTTTAAATTCCTTAAAAAAATACTAACATAGGCACTAGTTAGGTGTAGTTCTCCACAGAAAGTGTGACTCAGAGACTGTCATAAAGCCTTGGAAAGAGGCTGAATTAAACCTTGAGTCCTTGACATTGCAATGATGTTCTTATATTAATGCTGTGGCTTGCATCTTATGAATTTAATTTTACTTTATTGTTTTGATAAATAAATATATTGGATCCAGACAGCCACAAGGTAGAAAATAATTATTGACTGTGAAAGCTGGAACATTTTAAACTATCTTTTTTTTATAGTTTTTAAAGGATTTAGCCCTTCTTTTATTTTCTGATGGAAAAGGCACATTGTGCGGTGGTGTAAATTCTTCTCATCCCATGACTTTGGTGACTGTAAATGCAATGCAATGCACCTTGTTGATATGGACTTTATTTCATAAAAAATCAGAAGACAAATTATAGGTATCCACATTTATAGAAAATGGCATCATTTTTACTGTTGTGGTTACCTATTGATTCCTTAGTACTTAAATAGTGGGAAATGAGAGCCTCCAAACTATTTTAAATACTTCTAATGAACTTTTGAACTATGCAATACTTTTGTTGTTAAATAAAAGAGATCTTTGTTTCTAAGAACTGTCGCTTTTTAAATACTACCAAGACCAGCAAAATGAAATAATGATGATATTTATTACTAAGGAAAATAATCAAAACCACTACATGTAAGATATGGGGACTGAGGACAGCTTTTATGGTGTACAAATAAGGTATTGGACAAGACATGGGCTCTCATTGGGCTGAGAAGTTTCCTTAAACCAGGCTCCTTTTGTGACATTCAACAAATTGTTTTATTTTGTGTACCTCACCTTCCATCTGTGGATCAAATATGTAGATGCACCTTTACTCCCATCCTTTGCCCATCGCAGGGATTTGATTTATAAAATCTTAACTATCTCTTAACAGTCTTGCTCAAACAACTTCCAGCACAGTAAGAATTCAGTTTTCACTTCACTGGAGCTTCTCTTCATAGCTATGGGGAAAAATGTGACTTGAATTTTCTCAATTTATCAGAATAGGAGACTCTATAGAAGGAAAACAGAAGAGCTGAGAAAGGAAAAAAAAAAATCTATCTCATAATCTGAATAGTTCTATGAAATTGTCTAAAGATTTCATTCTTATGTCACTTTTGCTTCTTAATACAAGCTGTTTTGAAATTGTCTGGTTGTGTGTAGAAGGTAAAAAATGTGCAAGTATAAATCCATGTCTTTTTGGTATCAAATGAATTCATTAACCATGCTAACTTAAGGAACCTCGTTGAGATACAGCAGTAAGAAAGTATTAAGTGTATAAGATTACTACAGTTCACAATATTTGGCTCACTGATGAAATCTACAGAAATATAGAATATCATAGCATACTAAGAAAACAGTCCAAATGAGTCCATGATGAAGAAAACTCGTTCATGGTTTTTTGTTTTGCCATTTTTTTTTTTCCTGTGTATCTTAACAATCTGATTATCTCTTATGATAATCAACTTCTGGCAATCAGAAGCTGAAGGGCACTAAACAAACCAAGTATAATTAAAGGAGTTTTTAAACAGCAGTTGTTAGTGGGCAAAAATGGAAAATATAGCTTCACAGGTACTGGCAAACATTTACATGGAATGTCTTTCTCTTAAAGGGAGAAAAGAAAACGGATTTTTTTTCTGAGCTGTGAAGAAACTAGAAACTGACTGAGAAAGCCTTCATTCAAGATTTCTCCTTGGAAAGAAAACTGCATTGATGCCAACCATATAAGGTATTTCAAACAAACAGATTCTTTTACCTTCTACACCCTGTTAAATGCTTGAATGTGTGGTGCTTTCCAAGAAATAGAGGTAGTAAAAAGAAAACAGAAACAGCTTTTTCTGATGTAGGTTCTATTAGCACATATAAATTTGTGGTAATACATTGTATTTCACGCTGATGTTAAAGATGGAAAAAACCCAGTTTATATGCATTTTTTGGCTGTTCAGATAGTAGTTGTATTCTGTGCCTTCTCTCACCATCAACTTGTTTTTTAGCAAATCCCAAGCTGTCATGGTTCATTATCCATAGATGATCTTGAGCAGCCTTGCATCATGAAAAAATATGCTGTGGCATCTGCCATTGTGCACCACTACGCAGATCACTTCTGAGTAAGGATTGTCTCTGACACTACATTCAGTAGTGCGTGTTCTTATATTTTTGGCTGTGAATATCTTAAGCGATGTAAGCTGCTGTGATTCTTCAGGTTTTAGATATGTCTGTTGTACCTTTTTAGCTAACGAGTTCTATTTGAGTTATTGCTTGTACACCCTTGTCTCTACCAGGCAGTCACATCACTTCTGTAGTAATTTCATAAGCCTCTGTACCAGTAATGTAGATAGCATATTGAAATTAGGAGCAGTGATTGTAGTATTGGTCTTACATTCTAGATCAAATAATTTGACTTTTTTGATTTTAGGAACCAGAAATGAAATTTATGTCATGATTGTATTAATAGAGAGCAATGATGTCCAGGTACAAACATATTTACTAAAGAAGTCTTTATTTCCTGTAAGGCAATTATATTGGTAAGGGACATTATTCTTTTTTGAAAGACAAATAGTAAAAATGCAGAGTGCTCATAGATATTAGTAAATAAAAGTCCTCTTCATTCCTTTAATTCACATCTCTGTTTAACTATTGTTGTAAGGGGAAAAGGAACATACATTTTTTTAGGGATGTTCTGAGGTTATTTCACTGCTATTCTGGTTTGGTGACTTTGGAAATTATTATACTGCTACTGTTACTGCTTCATCTGAAAATACTTGTTTCAGCAATCAACAGTGAAAATTTATTACTACCCATTTTATCTTTGTTTCAGTACTTCATGACTTGATAACTGTTTGAAATTAATCAAAGGAGCTGTTTTTAGTAAATTACATGGATAGTTTCTGAATATGTTAAATCTAAGTAGCATTGCTTGCTATAGCTCAGGCTGTCTTCACCCAGTCTCTTTCATGTTTTCTCCAGGGATGAGCAGTGTAAGGGAAACAATCTTGTTCTGTTAAGATTCCTTATAATTGCCAGACTTGCTGAAATTTCAGTGAAACATTATACTAAACCCACTCCTTTTAATAGAGGAAAAGAGTTTCTGTATAGTCAGAAGATATTTACAGGACTTAGTGCACATCACAGTTCCCATACCAATTAATTGTTTATACTTGCAAGGGCTTCAAGGCTTCATTTGGGTTAGAGCTTTTTATGCTTTTTCTGTTTGTGTACATGTTCCGGAGAGAGCTTGTGGAAATGGAGATCATTCACAGGTCAAATGAAAAGCAACAGCATATAAAGACAATGAAATGTCAGGGCACTTCTCAATGAAAGTTCACAAAACAAGCAAAGAGCCGCATGAAAATGCAAAGCAATGTGTCCTCAAAGTAAATTGTCCCCAGAGAAAATAAATCACTTGCAAAGAATAATACTATTTGTATGTGTTGTAGAGCAGATTATTGTGAGACTCTCAATGTGTGACTTTAGCAGTAGCTGTCATTTTGCTGAAAGCCTACCTTTAATTTTCAGTAGTGAAACACAATAAGGCCCTGCGCTGAATGTGGAAAAGGTGGAGGGGGAAGAGTGAGAGAGAGACTGAAAAAATATTTTGTATTCTAATTCCCCTGCATCTGTTCCTGTTCCACCAAAAGTTGCAAATGAATTTTGATTGTAGTAGTAGTGTGTTCATCACAGTAATAAAATTAATTTCCATCTCTGTTCACTATCGTGTGTGTCTCAGAGAAAGTTTCTTCTGAGAATATGAAATGCTGTCTATAAATATGCCTGGGAGTAAATCACCAATGTTGTAGCTCAAACTGCTTGAAATAAAGACAAAGGTTTTGAGATTTGAAAGTCGAATTTCTATCTGAACAATATCTTCAAGGACTTGTATGCACATTTGACTGTCTTGTGCCCTGAGGTGGATTGCTACTAAAGAGATTATCCACATCATCGTAAGCTACAATAAGGTTCACAGGAATGTGAAATGGAATAAAGTTGTCTGTAAGGTAAATATGAATTGGGAAAGCAAATTAAAACAAAAATGGAATAAGAATTAATCCAGGAGAATTAAAAAAAAAAAAAATCTACACCAGTATCTTAAGGATGCAACAAAACCCAAAGTTCTAATGTATGAATCTGAACTAGATATGCTTCTTAATCTGTCACCCAAGTCATAGAATTTGTTTGGTAGTTCTCTTAGTGTTGTTGATGCCTATGTAATATGTTACAAATTGGGTTAAAGAGGACACTGTAATAAACAGAGTCAGTAGGAAATACCTTCGGAGACTTTTTGAGTGTTAGGAAGTGCTTACTTAAAATAATCGCAGTTAGGTGTTAGAAGGAATCTTCCTATTTTAAAAAGTACATTAAATTGGTAACAATATTTCTTTTACTCTTTTAGAGGTAATTTATCTTTAATGCTACTTTCCATTTAGAAATATTTGTGGTGTGTTGATTTTGCTGTTATTTTTTGCTTTTATTTGATGACAGTAACAAGGATGAAAGCCGTTCTCTTGCTGCTTCCACTGTAGTTGCTTTGGACATTCTAGAAATGCAGAGTGTGGTGCTCACGTCATCACTGAGGGAATCTCCACAGAGTACAGAGGAAGGCTGTAAATAGTACAGGTCTGGAATTGGGAGGCCCCAGACCAACCAGTCTCAATGGTCTGACCCCATTTAATTCAAGAAACAGTGACAGTTCATAGCAGTTTGATAGAGTTCTTTCCCCTTTTCTTGACTTAGTAGTATTTTGGTTTTAGCCCTGTAAAAACAAGTGGAAATCCTGAAATCCCCATTTCATTCTCATACTTATAAAACTCCATTAGCCATGATGGACCATGTAGGAATACAAACAAAATTTAATTTAATTCAGTGATTAATGGTGATTAATTTTAAGATTATACTCAGCATACCTCAGTAAAAGAAAATATCTTATAAACCAATGTTAAATATCTTCCTACAAGACAGAGGATTTTACCTATGTCTTCTCTAAATTGGGTGAGAAAAAATATACTTTGTCAACTGATTCATATATTTCTTTTTTTAAAATAATTTTAGTACATATCTATATTTTCTGTCCTATGTAGTGGAAAGATGTTCACATATTATCATGGTACTGTTTCAGAAACAAATACTAAGGCATTGTTGCAATGAACAGCAATATTGCAGGTGAACCATGTTGCCACAGTTTGCAGACCTGTCTCAGAGCAAAGGTTGATAGACTGTAAACCTTCTCTCTGGGAATATAAATATTTGCGCTTCTTTTTCCTGTATTTTTTTGACCTTCTGTTTTCAGAACTAAGACTTCACTTCATCTTTTGGGAGCCAACATTCCACTGTAAAATGAAAATCCCTAGGCTATAGATGGATACATCTTGCCTCCTTTAACCATTTCCATCTTAAAAATAAACCATTAAACAACAATGAAAATTGAATTTTACATAGATCTCTGGTGCATGCATCCATTAGAAATAGGGAAGACAATAAATGAAAAAAATACTTTAATTAATGTGCTGAAATTTATTAAAGTGTGTATAACTTCTTTTGCTGAATGTAACTTCAGCTATCATTAGCTGCATTGAGATTTCTGTGTTTTGGCGACTGAGGATATTTCAGACATACCAAAGGCTTTTTTTGGGGAAAATAAAAATTCCCAAAGTAATACAATCAAATTCAGGTCTTACTCTGCCTATAAGAAAGAAAATAAAGCTGCTGGTGCAAAGAAGGCTTCTTTCTTCCCACAGTGCTGCATTTATTGTGTTACAGTCTAAACCAGCAGCAATTACACATAAGCTGTTAAACAAAATGAGAACAATCAAACAGTCAGAACTCACTGAGGTGGTACTTGGGAGTACTTGCTGTTTCTCCCAGTCAATTTCAGCATCTGTGATGGTCAGAAAATAGAGGCTTATTCTCCTGCATATGTTTATGTGGCAGGGGGGATATGACTTGGCAAGCAAAAAATAAACTAAAACCTCCTGGAGAAAAAATAGGTTTATGAGGAAAGTATGCACCTACAAGTGCATGCCACACCTGGGAAGAGTATTGTGTTTTTTAACTACATGGGTAAAAGGCCCACCAGATTACTACGGGATGAAGCCAAGAAGCTGGCAAAAATCAAAGGACTTCTGAAATTTTATGGTAGTGAGAACAGCAACAGTAAGTTCTTGTAAGGTTTTATGGGGAAGAAAAAAAAAATCCACATATAGGGCAAAATAAATGGCTAAGTGGGTGGGATATTCTTTCATAGAATCAATTATGTACCAGATAACTTCTGCAGGATGTCATGCACATTTTTTTTTTAAATAATAGATGTTGTCACTTGTTGGAAAGAGCATGCAAGATTAGGTAGGCCACAGATTTAGTTTGGTTCAGAAATTTCTCTGGTCCTATCACAGGTTTGGTCAAGGGAAGTAGAAAAAAAAATGGTGACAAATTGTTTCAAAGAAAAAACCATCAGAATACTTCTAAACATCTTTACATCTGAATAAATCAGGATGGACTTTTTAAGAAACCCCAGTGTAAAGTTAGGGGAAGAGCTATGATCCAAATCTAGTAAGAATAGTTATTTTCTGATTGCACTGGAATCATGAGCCTGAAACAGTCCCAAGGGTGCAGTTCCATGGTAGCATAAAAACACATTTTTGCTGGAAGTGATGTTCTTACATTCTTTGTTCCATCACTAAAGGTAACAGGGTAGTTTTCAGCCAGATAAGACTTACTGCTGCCACACAAGGAATAGTGCAGTGATGTGTATGTGGGAAGTAGGGCAGTATCTCTTTCGGCAGCAGCAAAGCCTTAAATCAGTTTAAGCAGCTTCTGAAACCACACCAGAAATTTGAGCCTTCGCAGAAGGTGTCTGGGGGCACTGGGTGCTGACATCTCCATTTACTTTCTATGTAGCAAGTACTGCTCATCTCACTATTAGCAAGTGTGCTTGGCATTGTAATAAAGACTGAACTTCAGTCACTTCTGTATAATTGGACTACCTAAATTAGTAAAAAGCAGTTCCCAAATTTGATCCCCAAGCATGGTAGGTTGACCTTGGTTGGCTGCCAGGCCCCCACCCAACCTTTCACTTTCTCAACAGAAAGTAAGACAGAAGAGCTCACGAGCAAGATAAAGACAGGGAGATCACTTAGCAATTACCGTCATGGGCAAACAAATTTGACTTCCAAAAGTTTTAATTTTTAATTTAATTTATTGTTAATTAAAATAGATTTGCATAGTGATAAACAGAGACAAAACCAAAAGCACCTTCCCCCATTTCCAGGCTCAACTTCATTCCTTCGTTCCCAACTCTTCTGCCTTCCCCCACTGAGCAGTTCAGGAGAGTGGGGAAGAAGGACTGTGGTCAGTTCATAGCGGTTGGTCTCTGCCAATCCATCCTCCTCTCACTTTTACCCTCCTCCAGCTTGGGGTCCTCCATGGGCTGCAGTCCTTCAAGAACTGCTTCAGCATGGGCTCTCCATGGGCTGCAGCTGCTTCAGAGCATAACCACGTGGAGCAGAATGGGTTCCTCCACAGGCTGCAGAGGACAACCTGTCACCATACATGGATTGTAGGGAAATCTCTGCTCCAGCCCCTGGAGCACCTTCTTCCACTCCTTCTCTCACCTTGGAGCTTACAGGGCTGTTTCTTGGACATTACCTTACTCCTCAATGCCAGGCAGTGGTTTTGCCCCATCTTAAATACACTTTCCCCGAGGCACCACCATCTTTGCTGAGAGGCTCAGCTGTGCCCTGCAGGGAATTGATTGGAACCAGGTGGAACTGGCTGTGTCTGGCATGGGGCAGCCTCAGCCTCTCCTCACAGAGGCCCCTGAGGCCCCCCTGTTGCCTGCTCCCCATACACCAAGTTGTCTTTCAAACAGGTTAAGTAGCCACTGAAAGCAGCAGGCATTTTTCAGGATAGGCTTAAAAACTTGAGGTTTTTTCCTAAGCCGATCTCCCAGAAACCTGCTTTCCAGTAGTAGGCCCATATTGATTGCACAGAAGCTCATCTTTCTAAATGACTCCGTAAGTATCAGCAGAATATATCCAATCATGTAGTTTAAGGATTTTGGTTTTATTATTATTTATTTTTTAATTAGTGGGGCTGTGCTTATGGAAGATACAGAGGTATTTTCTATGTCATGTGTTTGTATTTATCCGTTACTGATGTTAAATATAGCCAAAAATTTGCATTAGAAATACAAACTAGTAAGAGGGGATTTTTCTGCCACACTACAATTTGAAGCCCATTTGTCATGCAACACAGCAAGTTCATTGCACAGCCAGTGATGTGACAGAATTTTGACTGTAAGCTTTCATATATGGCACTGACAAGACAAAAATCAATATTTTCCTTCCTTCGAAATATTAAAACATATTTGGTTTCTGTATCACTCTGAATCCAAAATTTGTATGTCCCAAATCTGTAAAATGTGGAAAAGAGAGAAATGTATTCCAGAGGACAGGGCAAGCCCCAGACTCTGGCAGGTGGGAGGTGGACGGCCAGGTCTCCAGTTTGAGACACGCAGATCTGCTGTGTCCCTTCTGGTGTCTACCTCTGCTTTTGGGGCTGTCTGTTCTCTGGACCATTGGTTAGGACATTGTTCTGAGATAAATTCATCTTCTGTTGTTCTCCCATTATTTCTTTTGGTACACTGTGTGAATACAAATTCCTGCTTCGGTATTTATAACTTGTGTCTTTCAGTGTCAGAAAGGTGGTGGCCCAGCCAGAGTGATACATTGTCTTTTACAACATGACAGACTGGGTGGAACTCTTGGCACAAATAACTGGTTTATTTTGTTCACACATTAAAAGAAAGATGCAATATGAAACCTTGTATATTTTTAAAATATGAATTCTTATCTGTGTCTGACAGATCTCATCACTCTGAGAGGTCCAAAAT
This sequence comes from Megaceryle torquata, assembly GCA_024611175.1. Classification (NCBI taxonomy): domain Eukaryota; kingdom Metazoa; phylum Chordata; class Aves; order Coraciiformes; family Cerylidae; genus Megaceryle; species Megaceryle torquata. The sequence goes on from JANIJG010010557.1 coordinate 100,926, forward strand.
TTGTGATTCTCTCTAAAATTTAATTATCTGGCACTTTCTAACAGCTTCTTGTCTACTAACATGTAGAATTTCATTTTGTTGAAACATCTTTTGTGTGTGTCCTTGGTATTGATAACAGTGGCTCATGGTAATGCTTATCTCCATTTGATTCTGAAAATGTAATAAAGAAGGAAAATACAAAGTAATATCTACATGCATTAGTTAGGCAGACATCCATCAAGTCTTTGCATCAGACTTAGCTTTTCAGATGTCAAGAAACAAAGATCATAAAAGCAGCTTTAGCATGGCAAACAGGTCCTCAAATCCAAATAAATCATTGTCCAAACAAGGAATGAACCAAGAGAGATCTTTCTTGTTCACTCATGAGTTTCTTTGTTTCCTTTTCTGTATAGTTTTCTGAACAAATTGTTAATTAATAATTGCCATAGTTATCTCTCTTCATAGCTACCATAATTGAACCCCTCAAGGTATGTGAGGCTTGGGTCCATTCCCTTGATTTTGGGGGATGTGATGGGAGTATGAAGTCAATACAAAGAGGGAAAATAATCAGTTGTTTACAGATAAAAGTAGTCATCTGAAAAAAAGTGTCGAATTGCAAACAGGTAGAACTTTATCTCATCTGTAAAAGAAGTCTGTTGATAAAGAAATGGGGATATAAAACTAAGCAAATGTAGACATAACTCTTGCTTTGTAGTTTCTGATGTAAATGTTTGAAAATACATTTTTACTACAAATTTATATCTAGAACATATTTAGATGCATGATCTGTACTTGTGGATAATGAAATGGACAGTAAGTACATCCTGGTAAACTTACATGTATGTATTGGCAGTATTTGGGGTAAGACACAAATATATCATAGAAAAATAAGAAATAGGGTTTGGGTTCCAATATATGCTGAGTTTTATTTGTAGAATTTTTGTTTGCAAAACAATTTTAAATTTTCTTTTAACATGTTTCTTGATTGTACGCTTCTATATGTGCACAATGATCCTGTTACAGGGCTTTCACTTTGTAACTCTTGGTCTGAGCAGCCAGATTCAGTGCTGACAGAAGACTGCACCAAGAAACCTGTATGTTTCATTGGCAGCTTACCTGATTTGATGAGAACAGTGGCAATCTGCTTTGTAGTGTGAGAAAACAAAAAATATTTTTGACTTTCTGATAGGATTTTATAGCAGCAGTAAACAAGTGTAAGGTGTGCTGTGTGCCACAGAAGAGTCTGCGTGATGTGGCCTGCTTCTCAGGAGAAGCAGAGATAGAAACAAGGAGCTTATCATACGATTACTTAAAAGCTTGTATCAAAAGCAAGGTGGGTACAGCTGTGTAAAAACCCTACACCTGATCAGAGCATAGGTGAGGAAGATGTATACCCACTCATCTGAGATTATGTATTTTCCCTAGGCAGAGGAAGCTTACATTGAGTTGCTAAGGCTGTTCATATTTCAGTTCCCAGATTAGGTCTGCTTGTGTGATGGCTTCCAAGTTGGTTATTATGGTATTGTCAACATGGAGCTGCCTGACCAAAGCACACGAGGCTGTGCAGCTAGAACTAAAATAAAAATAAAACAACCAAACAACTGTCATTCGTCACATACCTAGGACAGCGTCCAAGAGAGGACTTGTCATTGTCCACACTGCCCAGTGCCTTTTTCATGCATGCATATACAAGAGAGATTGGATAGGAGGATCAGTTATGGCGAGTGTCAGCACATCCAGCAGGTGAGACAGTCAAGGACATCTGGTATATTGGCTTTTCTAAGTAAGGTTTAGTGTTCTGGAATAGTACTAAAAAAAGTTACCCAGGGAGCAGGTGGAGACTGGAGAGAGAGTTTCCATCTTGTCATGCCATTCCATCTCCATCTAAGGAACAGATGGCTGCAGTGAAATGGGATTCCTTTCCATTCTGTAACCCTGAATGCCATTAAAAAAAAAAAACAAACCAAACCAAAAAAACCAAAACCCAATAACAGAAAAAAATTACAGTATTTGTGGAGAAATTACCCACATAGATGTAGAAAATGCAGGTCTACTTTTCAGGGAGAGAAGAAAAGACATATGACAGCATGTGGACAACCTTAGAATAAGTTATTAGTTTTGGCAGGGAAGATGCAAACTAGCTTTACTGTATTTTGTGAAAGACAGCTGTTACTACTATTATTTGACAGCAGAAGTCTAACCTGCATCAGTTAGAATTTCCTTGTACTACAGCAAATAACGACAGTTAAATAAGATTGACAAATTGTTTCAGCACAAACTACTTGTACGTGAAGGTTGTTGGATGAAAAATTTCATTCCATTGCTGCAAAACTGTTTTAAAATCATATATAAAGATAGGCCTGACATATCTGTAAGCTCAAACTAATTTTGCAAATAAGCTGTTGTTTACAACACGGTAAAGTACAGATTAAAAAAATAAATAAATAAAATCTTTTCAGTCTCTATTGCTGTGCATTCTGCTGATTCTTTTTCCACTAGCAACCAAATGGTTATTTCTAGATTAATACAGACCCCATATGTGCTGCTGAGAGATAGATTCAGATCATGCTACAGTGAACAGTATTTTAAAATGTGCATTTTATTGTTGTTTATAACAGCATGAAAGGCAACCAACCTTGCAAGTTTCTGTCCTGTGTTCTTGTGTGGAAAATGTTATATAATAAATGTGAGAAACATATGCAGGCAGCTTTACATGTATAACACAGGTTCATGCTTATGGCTGCTCAGGCACATTTGTTCTTGAGCAGCATGAGGAAGTTGTATAGATAATGCCATCCTGACAGTTATTGAGTCAGTTTGGTGTCTGTGAGTCAGCTGTTTCCATTACAAATCAGTGCATTCTTTGTAAAGAAGGCCATGAAAAGACATTATTTTGAGCTGGGTAATTTTTACATAAACTTTCCCATCCTACTCTTTTGTGTGTAAGACACCATTTGAAAACTTCTTTTAATGTCCTTTTGTCGACTATGACAGAGCATATGCTATTAATCCAGCTTTAGAAAGAAAAAAACAACTCTTTGAGATCAGAAGTTAACAGTGGCATGGTAACAGTGGCACTATGAATACATTGTTTTGAATAAAATGAAAGCTGATTCAAACTCTGTCCATCAAAAATTTGAAAAAATAAAGTGTTCAACCATACAGGTCTGTAGGCATTGAGGCCACATTCTGCCACTTCTCAAAGGATCACTTCCTTATGGTTGGGTGGTAGCAGCAGAACTCAGCAGCCCTTCCTGGCCTTTTATACCACATCTTGAGAAGTGCAGCTGTCTGGGGGGGAGATCTCCTGCATAACTTGTGTCCACAGGTATTTGTTTGAATTTGTAAATTCCCTGATTGCGTATTTCTTGGATTATTAACTCTTTACATGGAGGGAGGATGTTTTACTCATATGTGAGTAATTTCCAACGTAATCCCAGAGTTCCTTTCTCCTTTTGAATATGGTTTAGCAGTGGTTGAATTGTGTTTCACATAGGTGTCACAGCCAGCCCTTCTGATCTGCCCTGAGGTTTACAGATGTGGATATGTGTCTACAAATTAGTAGTGTAAAAGCATCCAGAATAAGTTTTCTTAATCAAATTTATGTGTTGCATACAGGTTTTGTGAAAGGATGACACCTTGAAATACACACTGTATCCCACCTGAGAATTGTTGAGCCAACTTTTGCATGTTTAGTTATGTTGATTTTAGTGGAACAATTTGTAGATTAAGATGCTAGCCAAACACACTAGTTACTGTCAGCTACTAATGAACTCAGTGCTTGGCTAGGGCTGGAGATAAATCTGAATCTAGTTAAAATTACAACATGATGTTCATTAGCTTCAGCAAGGGTAATTTCTGAGATGAAGTGTTGCTATCACCCAATGTGTTAAATAAGCAGTTGGACTAAGCAGGTGGTGGGCAGAGATCAATGGCTTTCCATTAAACAATAGGTAATTTCTCAGTAGGAAATTACTCACATTCCCAAAAAGGGTCGCATACCAAATTTCTTATTCTGGTTTATTATTGTAAGAAATCTGCCAGTCAAGTATGTGTGCTCTAGAGACATGAAGAGGCAGAAAACCTTATGGAGATTTTGAAGAGTGATATTATTTATTCTGAAATACCTCAAGGCTTCATTCTGCTTGATGCTGCACGAATGCAAGGTCTCAGTTTTACGCTGAAGTTCACTGCTAACTCATTCATATGATAAATGTTTCCCAGTACTACAGTGAAACTGTATTATTATAAAATACAACCCTTACCTATGATATTAAGTCTGTAGAAGATTTACTTCTTCATATACTTATGTCTGTTTACATAGTATTTTGTCATAAAAAAGTGCAAAGTATAAGGGTGCATATATGGATACATTACTCAGCCTTTTTGATTAAATCTTGTATATATACCCTTTATATACTTTGAGGAAAAAAATACATCATCTTTGCTTTTCATTTAGCCACATCATGGCCTATTTCAAATTGAAAACAGATGTGTCAATGCTGGGAGTTGTTTTCCCAACATTTCCCATTTAGTTGTCTCAAGTTTTACATGCTGTATTTTTTTGTTACATGTCTCAAGCTTCATTCAGTAGTTCCTGAAGTTGGTCTTCCACTAATATGTAACCTAACAGTGGATTGAAGTGAGATGACTTGAGGAGGGATGTGTTTGTGTTTTGATCCTTCTGATAGACGGTATCTTCCCTAGGAATGTCACATCCAACATGCTTATTTGAGTCAGCCCATCTTTGGGTGACCACAATGCCTTGATGTTAAAAACTGGTTGACATTTCAGGAGCTGGCTGATGAGCACATCAGTTTTCTGTGCCTGGAGAGTAGGAAAAACTATGTGAAAAGCAGGGCAAAGGGCTGCAGGTGATTCTACTTTCTGCCATTCGGCTTTTCTATCCAGCCATCACAAGTATGTGAAACTGGTCAAGACTTCCTGCATTTTTAAACAGGAATGTTTATGTCTGCAGACCTTCCTATCTTGATTTGATAGTATCTTGCACCTACTCATCATGGTAATTTGCAGAAGACAGCAAAACCAGGCTGATGTAATAGGATATGAATGAGAGTTAAGAAAAAAAAAATAGATACATAATAGATCATTATTCTTTCCTGAGGTTCTTTCAGATGTATATGATAGATAAATCTAGATGGTACCTCTACATGTTGACACTGCTTTTTGTCAAGCAATTTCTAGGCTGCTTCACATGTAGATGCTAATGAAAACAATTAGAATAATAGATTACCAGTCTGGAAGGGACCTCAAAGTGCATCTGGTCCAACCTTTCTTGGGAAAAGCATGGTTTAGATAAGATGGCCCAGCACCCGCTCCAGCTGAAAATTAATATTAATATAATTACAAACTACTCTGGGAGTGTTTTTACATATTAAAAAGGAAACAGATTTTAACCACGTTAAGATGACAATATATTTTTTTTTCCTCTCGTGATGTGATGCTTCCCTTATCAATAATTTTTTTTTAATGGTTTGGATTTTTAACCAAACTGTTTTCTTGGGTTTTTTTTTTCCTCTTTTTTGAGAGGGAGACTTCTATAACTTTTTAAAAACACAGTAATATTTAACTTGCATGGGTTAATATGACTGATAGGGCTAACCAACAGGTTTGCTTTAGAAAATGTCAAAGTTTTGTAATTTTTAAATAGATCGTCCCCTTTAATGACCTACGTAATAAAAGAATTTTCATTTTTAGCATGCAAGGCACAGCAGAAAATTTCCAGATTATTATTTTATAAATCTATTATATATGGTATCTCTAATGCTACAAAAATGCTTAATTAAAGCCACTTTAAAATAGTTTTATTCTAGATGCAAATTTTGGAAGTTATTCTATGGAACGAGTTACTTTCATAAGGGAATAAAACATGTCAGAGCAGTGTCCCAATAGGTTAGCTGGAGTAGTAAATTAAAACTCGTCATGCCATATGCCTTCTACTCATTCTTCATAATTTATTCTCATGAATAACTTTCTCTCGCAGATATAGTTTTGGAGATGGAATAGCAATGTATTTGTAACTTCAGGATGAAAGATGGAGTATGCTACACCTAACCCTTAAAGACTAATTTCTGTCTATGTCTAGTTTTGAAAGAATGCTTAGAATATTTTTTTTTCAGTAACTTCCTTGTTTGCTGATCTTGGAACTATGTGGCTTATAAGCATCGAGTTCAAAATTCAGGTGATTATACAGTAAACAACCTGATTCTGTATTTATTGAGTTGCCCTGCACTCTTGCATCCATCTGATTCAATTTATATTCCACATCAACACTAGCAGTGCATGTACTATTGCCTTGCTAAACACTGTGTTTATTTGAAGATTACATTGTCTTGGCTGCGAAGTTCTTATAGGAGACTCAGAAGAATGTCTTGCCTTTGCCTGTCCTTGGAAATCTGAGGAAAAGAGTAACAGTAATTAGAGCTCTTTCTAAATCATTAATTCATTAAAATTATGTTTGTTGTCCCTGTGTGTATATATATTGAATACTTCTGTAGTTGCCTTTTTTTTTTTTCCTGTTTCCAGAAGGGGGGGATGTGTGTAGATATATATATATATTTTCAGAGCTGTTTCACTGTTCGTGTATATATTTGCATAGACGTGGCAATCTTTAGCAGTTTGTTGATTATATAAACTTGCTTTACAAGACTGCAGAGAGCATTTCTGAAATTACACTAGAACTTTTCCATATTGCAACCACAGCTATAACATATCTTATGCCATATTTATAGACTCAGTAATAGAAAACAGGTAGTTCTTAATTTATATAGTAGATTTCAAAACAAGTTCATCAATGTGAGTATACACTTCAAATACATGTGAAATAATAATACATCGTTTTATAGGAGCTTACTTTTCCCTTTTGTAGGCTTCACAGCATTGAATAGTGATAGGCTATATAATATGTGCTAGTAGCATTCAATGTACAATGAATTTTAGACTGTGTAAACATTAAATGTACCTTTTAAATTTTGAATTGAAGAGGTACCTACATCCACTCTAGCTATTACTCAGCCCTTCAATTGACATTTGACAAAAAACATGAAATAAGAAACAAGTAATGTGTAGCTAATTAAGATGCCTATAAAGTAAAAAAAAAAAAAAATCTTTCATATACTTTTTTTCTTTTTTAACATTGTCATTTTGTTTGTGGTGAATTCTTCACACGCTTATGAGCGGAAAGCTTAGTAACATTTTCAGTGAGTGGGGAGCAAGAAAGAGCAAATTTTTTTGTGTGTCTACTGAGAGATTCAGCCTCTAAAAATACTTTACAAGTACGGATAATTTTTTGTGTACTGCATGGGGCCATTCATGATGTTTTGGCAGAAGACTACAACCTAGTATGAAATAAGAATAGCAGACAAAATATATGAAAATGCTTGTGGATACAGAAGTATTGGGAAGTTTTAACTAATGTGCAGATAACAGATCCCTAGTGGTATCAGCTGTCACAATTGTATGTCACTCACTTCTAGAAAATTTTTTTTTCGTCATTCTCTAGCAGATAATACTCACTGCTAGCAGTGCTTCTCATAGGAATGAATTTCTAATATGATTTAGTGTTTCCTTCTCATCTATATTAATCTGACTTGATGATCTGAACTTAAAATCGAGTTTTAGAGATTTGGAGAAGTCAGAGTTATTTTGGACTAGCCATAGTAAGTTTTAACTGCTAACAGGCCATTGAGAGTAATGCCATTGGAAAGGAAGTCAAACATGTGGAACAGGGAACAGTCTGGTTATGAAAAAGACAAGTAATTGACTCGCAAGTTATAGCTGAATCCTCATAATATTCACCAGAGATAAGATTAAAAGGTAGGAGAGTTCAGTACAATAGAGAAAAAAACCTGTAAGGTGAAAGCTGGATGAGTGAAAACTAAACTACAGGACCAGAGAGTCTGAAGTAGATGTTAAGAAAGGAGTGTAGACAGTAATATGAAAGGCTGTAGAGGTGTTAGGATGGCAGGATTTAAGACTTGGTTAAGAATTGATCAGTGTAGTAGAAAGCACTGGTAAGGAAAGAGCAGGACACACATTTTATAAGGAGATTGTAAAAGCTCTGCTTAAAAATGGTTCAGAAAGGTCCTCCAGATTATATACTGATCAGCTATCCTGGCTGTGTCCCCTCCCAGTTTCTTGTGAAAAGAACCCAGATGAAGCCAGGACATTTCTGGCAAAGTCTGTCTTCAGAGAAAGAAATGTTTTGAGCATGGAGAAAAGTAGCCTTTATGTCAAAGGCTGAACAGTTCAATTTGTCAAATCATGTTTCCTTTGCAGTGTGCGTGGTAAATTTTTGAAAGATAATGGCCCGTAACTTATTAACGGAAATTTTAGGTGTGAGTTCATCAGATTTCCCTTTAATAAATGCTCCTATATGTCTCTTTCTTGCAATTATTTCAACTCACACAGTCCTCCTCCTTGCAGAATAGTCTAGTTCCTTCCATTAAGATTGATCCTTTCATTAATCTTGTCTATTAGAAGATTTTTTTTTCCCATTGAAAAGGTAAATGGTTAAGTCATTTTTATCTGCTTTGCATTAAGGAAAGCCCAAGCTCAGACACTAAGCCATTAAAATCATATATACAGGTATTGCAAAAAACCAGAGAAGTTAAATATCAGCTCTGACATAAGGATTTTGTTTAACGGAACCATTATTTCTCTTGATTTATAAATAACCCCCTTGCTTGTGCACTCTAAGATGGTAGTAGTCTTTTCAAACAGCTGTTGCACATGATTCTCTATGGATGACAACTACTGCTTTTTGCCATGTTACCTGAAGTGTGATATACAGGCCTGTAGGTATTGGTTTACTTTCACCAAATATGGAAAAATTCCCTATCTTAAATTTCATGTTACTGTCATCTCTCCATATTCCTATTCTGCTTCATCGTCCTCAGTCCAGTAATATTTTCTTTATTACATACTGTTTATTTATGTATTGCATTCACAGAGTGTATTTAATTAATTTTAGCCCATATTTAATGTATGAATATTAATGATAAATAAAAATGTTACATTACATTAGGTATTGTAAACCCAAGACTGCTAAGAAAAGTGAATCACATTATCAGCTGATAATGTGATTTATAGGAAACGAACTTAAATGGGATGAATTTGCAGTATTTTTAATTCTTTTTTTTTTAATACTTAGCATATTTTGTTCAAAATACACAAATATAAACAGGAAATGTTAAGTTCTTCCTCAAGGCTAGATACTCTTTAAGTATTGCTGTTATTATTAATGCAGAAGTTTGACTGATGTCAGTGTCAAACACATTTAATGAATATCATCAAGCACCTCTGTACAAGCCCTTGTGTTAGTATCTGTGATGATAACCCCATACATTACTGATACTAAGGCAGACTCGTAGCTGTGAATAAAAGTGTGATGTTGGGCTGTGTGTTTTGGATTTAGATTGTTTGGGGTTTGGTTGGTTTGTTCTTTTGGGTTGTTTTCTTTTTGGTTTCTTTTATTTGCCTTTTTTTTTTTTTTTTCCTCAGAATGTACATCTGTCCTTTCAGTCGCATTGTCCTTATATAAACAGCTGTGATCTGCAGCTGAGTATCTTTTGTGATGTTTATAATTACAGTGCTGTGCAAAATGGCTGTTCTGTTTAATACAAATTTTCATGTAACATGGTAACTTTCAAAGTAAATGCTTTTTTTTTCAAAATCAGTTTAAATTTTAATCAGCAACAGCAGTTACAGAAACATGGGCCTGCAAGTGACAATTCTTTAGCGTAAAAAATACATTTCTAAAATTAATGAGTGTTTAAGTGGATGCTAAACCTCTTGGCTAATAGCTTTCTTTTACTTTTTTATTAATTCCACTGAGGAAAAACAAAACACCTGAATTACTTTCCTTTCTCAGATATATAAAATGTAAATAAATTCCTATGCAACCTTTCCTTACTCTTTTCAGAAAATTTCCTTCCTCTTTGTAATAAATCTCTGTTTTTCACTTTGCTCTGCAGTTTAGGGTCTTGTTTCTATTAACTTCAAAATTCCTGAGCTAAACTGTTTCTTCCTGCACCCCCAAATAGCTTTCACTTGCTCCCTTGCATTTTGGCTTTTAGTACTTCATAAACTAATCTTAAGGCTCTGGAGAAGAACTTTTTCATTTGTCCTTTGAAATGATCCTCAAGTTTGACTGAAATACAGTCTATTAAAATTACCCTTTTGCTGCTTCCTTCTAGAGAAAGAATTGGAAGCTCACTAAACACAGTATTCCCAGCCAAAAAAAATCTGACTGCACTGTGGTTGCAGTCAAGTGCCCTAACATGTACAGCAGTTTAAAGAATTTGATGAATGTCAGTTCTATATAAAGCCAGATTTATGTCAAAGACACACTTTTTTCCAGTGTCCTATTTTTTGAAGTACTAATACTATGCTCTAGAACCAAAAAAGACCTATCCCAGGCATAATGTTATGGTTAGAGTATTTTGAATTAGCAGTTTTCATTGAACTTCATTCACGTTCAGGTATTTGTGATATTCCTGGAATTGATTCTGTAGAATAAAACCACTGAAATTTACCCTAAAAATGAGATCTGATGTGGAGCTTTTAGATGTCTTGAAAGAAAAATTTAGAATTTTCTGTTTGCTTAGTCTCACAATATATGTTTAAACTGTTTTAAAAATATTTTGAGTATCCATAATAAAAATATTTCTTTTGTAGCTCAAACTACATTTAATTTCCATTCCCTCCTTTTTTAATGTTGTTTTTTTTCCAATTTGGCCAGAAATTTCCATGTTGTTAGTATCCTTTCTAAGAGCTTTTTGGTGGGCTTTTGTGATTTTACATTCACTCTGAAACAGAAGAGCTGCATAGAAATACACTGATACTGCCCAGGAGCTGTTGAAGCAGTCCAGTCAAGTGGATTCCCCATGGTTTCTTTCTGCCTATCTGCTTAGTGTCCACTGCATGACTTCTGTTAAACTGTGCTTTTTTTCCCTTCTCTCCTATCATCTACTGGATCTTCCAGGTGGACACAGAATTCCGCCCCAGCTCCTCTCAGCTGGAACACCAGCTTTCATCTCTCAGCTAGGTAACTACAGCTCACAGAAGCAGTTTAAGTCTATAGGAAAAAAATCTCCCCTGCAGCTTTTGAACAGTTTGAACTTCAGACTCGCTTGTGATACCTGTTTATTTGCCTGATCTTGGGGGGGGGGGGAAAAAAGAGAGGGAGAATTACTTTTTATGAACTTTTTTATTAACTACTTTAACCATGCAAACATCCTCCAAAACATTCATGTTCTTCATTGTGGATATGATATTCTGATGCCCTATTAATACTTCAGTGTGACAGAACTAAGGGGCAAAACATTTCTAGGGGACTAACCAGGGGCTACAATAGTTCTAAACTTTCAGCTGCTTGACTTTGCAGCTTTGATGAAGCCATTGCTGAATATTTGTTTAATCTGGACATGTGAATCTGTAAACAGTTCTGTATGTTGATTGAGTAACTTATATATTAAGACTAAGAGCTTCCTATTGCTTCTCTATAAAATACAATCTCCTTGAGGTAACTCATAAATTACTGTAGTTGAGTAAGTAGCTAACGTAAGTTCAGTTGTTCATTGGATGGATAAAGAGTTGCTGGAGCCTACAGTAATATAGGTCATCAGGATAAACATTACAAATCAAAGCATCTTACCAGTGTCTTGACAGAAATGCTGTGTCTGTATTGAATAACTTGATAAATACTTGCAGAATTCTGTAGTGCTGTCTCCAAGTCTACTCCCAACAGCTTTTCTTAAGCAACTTTTTCCTTGCATCACAGCAGATATAGAATGTGGGAAAGAATACAGAAAGGTTATTTGACTCTCTTTGTTTGCATAAAATATTTTCCTTTTTTATACCACAGTGGCATAAATAGAATATTATTTTCTATAAATAACCTCACAAATGGCTTTAGAATGCTACACTTCACTGTGTAGTGACACTTACTCTCTGAGCTGTTGCAAAACCTCATTTTGTGAAACAAAACCCATGTCACTTTACATGGCAAGAGAGTGAATACGGCATTCATAGCTCATATAGAATCTGACAGTTCAAAACTAAAACAAGTTATTTGGAAGGTCATGTCTCTTCTTCATTGACCTTGATATTAATAATGTTTGTGCCCTGGAATGTAAATGAAACACGATACCAAGGTCTTTCTCCATCAAAATAAATTAACTGCTTTTTAATTTACCTGTCTGTGAACTCTGGTTATTTTCAAACACGTATTTTCAGTCTACCTAAATCATTTTAACCAGGGACAAGGCTAGGATGTGACTCATTTGCTTCATGCTGGTGAGTACCATTATGCTGCTAAAGGAAGAAATTCTGACAGATTTGTGTGCCTGAGAACCTTCTTGGCTGTTTCCTGTTGACACAATTTCCACAGCAGCTAATGTCTAAGCATGGGATCCAGTGTGTGAAAAAGATCTCGTCTGAGGGAAATATACACATTATTCATTCTTAAAGCTATTGGGACAATTTCTTCCAATAATTATTCTTTTAACCCCAAGAGATTCCTTATTTTTAATTTAGTTCTACTGTATAACAACAAGAGGAAGTCAAATTATGAAGTGTAGGTAATTGTGTAAATAGAAGACAATAAAAAGCAGTGTTCCTCAGTTGCCAACAAATTAAGAAATGCAATTACATCAAGTCAGTACAGAGTCAAAACTATGGTATCTGTTCTCACTGTTTGGTGCTACAGAGAGTAAATTGAATGGGATCAGGAATTTTGAGGTGGGCAGCAGTCAGCACTTCTTGTAAAGAGCTTTCAGTCTTTCAGTTAGGAAAATTATTCTTGTCTTTACCTTGTTCTGTCCCTTCTTTCTGTGTTTGGCGTCATAAGTAAAGCTCTCCTTATTTATGCTACAGTATATAGATAATAGCAAAATATTAGCTAGGGCTGGAATATATGGTATAAGGTGCAAGAATGCATAGCAAAAACCAGTTGGTTTTGTTTTGTTTGTTGTTGTTGGGTTTTGTTTGGTTGTTTGGTTTTGTTTTTGGGGTTTTTTTGTGTGTGTGTATAATCCAGTGTTGGCAAAATCAGAGGTTATGTATTATAAGATCTGCATTTTCAAGTGAACAGTTTCTTAAGAACCTGGTAGATTTGGATTAGAAATTAGGAAGAAGGTCTTCACTATGAGGGTTGTAAGACACTGGAACAGGTCGTCCAGGGAAGTTGTGGATGCTCCATTGCCGCATGTGTTTAAGAACAGGTTGGAGGGGGCCTTGCACAAGCTGGTATAGTGGGAGGTGCCCCTGCCTATGGAAGGGGGGTTGGAACTGGATGATCTTTAAGGTCCCTTCTAACTTGAACCATTCTGTGATTCTATGTTTCTTGTGTCCACTAGCTTTTCAATAAAATGTGCATCACTTTTAGTAAGCTTGGAAATGGAAATCAACATGGTCATATCTGAAAGGATAAGCTAGACTATTAGGAAAAGGTATTTTATTTAGGTGTTTTGAATAAACATTTGAATCATGTCCTCTTATTAATTCTTGTGAAAGGATGCTATAAAACTCCTAGATGGGAAACAAGAAAAATATAAATGCAAGTGTTCTTGAACTCAAGCAAAGGAAATTCAGTGATACTTTGGTGTGGCTTGAGACTAATGAAAATGAACTGCACTTTATTTTAAGGCATGTGATAGTATGATTCTACCATGGCACTCAGTGAAGGACTGGTTAATGTGCACCCTGTGTTGGAGTGTTCACTTTTCATTTTGAAGAGGCAAAAAAATAGTTATATATCATGTTGGGTCTGATCCCCTTCCATATTATGTGTCACAAAAAAAAAAAAAGAGAGAAGTGTTTGCATTTTCATTGTTATACAGGGCCGTTTTAATGTGAACGTTACCTCTAACTAGAGAAGTATATTAATGGACTTAAAAATGCTTCATACTCTTAGTTTTGACTCCCACATCCACTTGTAGAGTAATTCTACAGCCTGTTGGTCTGCTTTGGTAACTTAAAATTGCAGGTCAATGATAGTCTTTGCTTCCAAGATAAATAGTAGTTATATGAAGTTGACAACATCAGTATCAAAGTGCCATGCCTGCTAAAGGCAAACTTTCAGATAGTTGCACTATCTGGGTGAGAAATACTTGTTAGCTATACTAAAATCGATTGCTCAATTAAAAAAAAGAAACAAAAAACAACAAAAAAAAAAAAAACCCAAAAAACCTAATATAAGAATACATACCTGCTGTAATTTTTAAAAGGTCTAGTGGTTCAGGATGATGTGCTTTTCCATATCCAAATATAAACAAGCATTTTTTTCTGAAGGAAAGTGCTTAATATTCTGAAGTCAACCACTTTCAAATAATTTCAGAATATAAAACCAAACTGTGAGAAATGCAAAGTCATTTGTCATCACTTATGGTTACTGTATGGAGCTGAACCACTCACAGGAATAGCAGTAGGTATGAACTACAAACATTTCTGGGTTTGTACATTGATGTCACAGACCAGAAGTCTCTCAATAATAAAGTAGGATGTTGAAGCATCCACACTTATACATTGCAGTATCTGAGATGTTTTCAGTAGTATAATCATAGGAAAAACGTATTGAAACTGGAAATTGCCTCATTATTGCTTAGAAAACAATGAATCAGAAGACCAGAAGAGATCAGGATGTCAAAAAGCAGGGGAAGAATAACAGCAGAATTAAGCTGAAGGAATTAATTTGGGGTGGGGTTGGAAACTAGACAGCTGCATTTTTCAGCATTGTCAGGGGATAAAAATTAGAGACAAAGTGATATAGAATAGATTAAGAAATAAGAGTTTAAGAAGAATTTTACTTGGGAGCAGGAGAAAGGAAGACAAACAGAAGAAGAAAAGTGAAGAGAAGGTAGGAAGGAGATAGAAAAGACCCAAAAAGAAGGATGACTCCTTTTGAGCTAATTCGAAGGAATTTATACATCACAAGACAGCAGGAGAGGTGGAGGTGAACTGAAAGCTATATATAAGTAGAAAGTGTGATATTCATTATGCCTGGAAAATAATTGTTTCTTGGCTAGGAAAGGAACTGAGCTGAAAGAAGACAGAACGGATTTGTAGTGAAAGAAAATGGTTTGGTCCCAACTTTTCACCCAAGGGCATTCGGACTGAACAGAAGTAGGAAATAATATTTGGAGGTTATAGGTCAGAAGAAGAATGGAGGAGGAGAGATTGCAAAATATATGTTCATTTAGCTGAAAATAGCTCTATATTGTTTTAAAAGGAATCTAATATTTAATGAAATCCATCAGCATTGTCCTGACCTTAAAACATAAATCTCTTGTAAAAACTCACCTAGCTGGGAACTAATGGTCAATTTACTTTTTTCAGAGTACAAGATGTCCTTTTGGTCCCTAAGCAGTATTGTTAGTGCTCTTAATACATTTATCTGTTTTATCTAAAAGTGTTTCTTTTCATCGAAATCAAAATAGAAATCACTTTCTAAGCTTCCTTAAAAAAAAAAAAAAAATCACTCAAATTAGCTAAATAAAACCATCATTTTTTTTCTATCACAACATATGTACAAACTTCTGTTTCTTAAAAATCAAGGAAATTAATAGCTAAGGAGACCATAAATCTTTCCTTTTTCTATCATGAAACTGTATAATGTGCAAGGCCAAGTCTGCAAAGAAAATAGAAGGTCTTTGGGCAGTTGATAGCTATGAGGATGATTATTATCTCACAGAATGTATTCCTCCTGTGTCAGTGACTAAGACTCTACATTATGAACTAACATTGCTTACACAAGGGGCATGTACAAACCCAAACCAAAAAGACGAACCTAACTTCCAACACTTTTCCAGATAATAGGTTAAATACAAAGCATTCCTCGGGCTTTAAGATTTATGGTAACTTCTTATACAGTAGGCAGCTAGAGAATGAAAACATGCAAGATTGCCCAGGGAAGCTGTGGATGCTCCATTACTGAATGTATTCAAGACCAGGTTGGATGGGACTTTGAGTAGCCTGGTCTAGTGGGAGGTGTCCCTGCACATGGCAGAGGGGTTGGAACTAGATGATGTCTAAGGTCCTTTCCAACCCAAACCATTCTATGATTCTATGAGTCTGCTTTCAAATAACACAAAATTTTCTAAACTTTCAATTAAATTCTCATGGCATCAGTGTCAGCATTACAGGCATTACTTTCATGATATATGAAAAGGCATGCTGGAAGAACTGGATAAAGGAGCCTTTTAATATTAAATACATACCCTTTTTTTTCCTTAATAAATGTTACAGTTGTCAATACAGTAGTTTTTAAATCATTAAATATCACCTTTTTTTCAGTCTTAGTTTGCACAGCTCACCAAAAGATCCATTTGGATATCAAAATTAGTTATTTGAAATGCTTTTCATGTATTTGAATATTTACAGTTTTCATTACAGAATGTCCCTTTTTACTTACAAAGGAATGAGAAATTACATAATAGAATAACCTTTGGTTCTCCCCCCCCCGGAAGAACTGATTTAGAACTGATTTGCCATTTCTGATCCTGCTAAACTTGAAATGGGTTTTAAGGAATTTTAATATTCTCATTGGCTTGCTTGGTACAGGGTGAGTTTCTTTCACATTTCAAATCTCTGCTTCCTTCTTTAATTCTACAATGCAGGAACCATTTTAACTTCTTTTCATCTCTTCCCCAAATCATCAAAACATTAAGTGGTAGCATTTGGCAGATGGAAAGTATTTACTAGCAATACAGTTTTATAGGGTTTCTTTAAATTTGGTTACTAGTCTAGAATTAATGTATAGGTGAAGAAATGGTTGACAGGTAGGTTAATTTCCTGAAAGATTCAAATATAAGTGTATGAAGAGGTAAGATATATCTTGTATAAGGAGATAAAAGATAGATAAGAAGATTAAAATGTAAGTGTATATGCCTGTATTATTTATTTGTCTTTTATAACTCAAGTACTTTCCCATTTATACATCAGATCTTTCATTTGCTGATGTTAATTTCAATTACAAAGAACTATGGGTAAGTTCTCAAATAAGGTAATATATCATACATGGAGATACTTTAGAGGTGAAGGACCATACAAAGCAATTGGAATCAATGTTGGAATCTGTTCTGTAATATTTATTGCATTTTTAAAAATACACCCAAATTTAAATAGAATTGACTTGAGAAAGTGGAAGATCGAGACTTTTTAAGAAAAGCCCAGTTAAGTTTTATTTTTCAAAAGATACTATTGTTTCATGAAATAACAAGATGAACTGTTCTGGAACATTTTAAAATTTGGTATATGACAACATGGGATCATGTTTAGTTTTGGAGTTAGATGCCAGTAGAGATGTCTACTTACAATTTTAACATACTGAAGAGAGAGAAAATTAATTTCTAAAGTAATGTAAAAGCCCTTCATAAAATAATGGCAAGATGTTTTGTTAAGTCTGAGATATGAACGAGTGTAGCCAGAAGTTAACAATGAAACTATATGGTAAGCCTAAGGGGTACATAATCAGTACTGACACGGTGAACAGTAGGGTACTCAGAGTCTTTGTGAGGAAGAACCAGGAGATGATCTGGCCTCTGTTGCATGCTAGTGTTATGAGAACTTGTTTGCCTTTACTGACATACTGGGAGTGGAATTAATTTCAAGATGAGACAAGAGCATGCAGAACAGATGTGTTTGTCTTGTGTGAAAGCTGTGTCTGATGGTGCAAGATCTGGGGATAGATTACCCATCTGAGGGCATGTTTGGTCCATGTACAGAATTAAATTAACATGCTGCCATAGAAAGTCAAAACTGTAAGCATCCCTGAGTAAACAACAAAGCTTAATTTAAATACTATGGTTTTATGGTTGATTTATTGTCAGAAAGCATCTAGGCCTTTTCCACCAAATTTCAGCATTATGGCTCTCTTCAAGCCTGAGTGGGAGTACAGTTATACAAACACGTGTTTAAGTACAGAAGTAGTCTCAGAGGTTTTTAGACTACTAAAAGTAGTTAAGTGTGTGCTTAAGCATCTTCCTGAGTGTCTTTACCTCTTCACGGGTTATAGCTATTGTTTAGGGAGTTTGGCATCTCTCAGGATAATGTTCTGATCACATTAAACTGACTAAATACAAAGCAAATAGCTGTTTCTTGAGCTGGAGGGAAGCATATAAGTTTAGAACTGAGCAGTGAATGAAGTTAACCTGCCAAACATAAAGCCAACCAACCAAATATTTATTTTACTATCTCCTTAAGAGTAAATGTAGTAGTATTAATAGTATTATCAGGTGAACCACATTAAATATATTATCAAACATGTTTCTTTGTAATACAGCCTTGCCCAGAGAGTCAAATGTGATGAATCCTCCACAGTGGGAGGCTCTTCTAGCTTCAAGGGATTTTGTAAAACAAAGTGGTGAAAAAAATGAAGAGAGTGATAGGGTTTTTTTCCTGTTTATAATGTCTTATAAAAGCTATCTTAAGGTGTTAGGGCCAAAGGAGAACTTAGAGTGCCCTATAATTGAACTTGGGAAATCAAAGTCCCAGAGGTTTAACCATTCAGTCCCCATGGCAAACAGATTGTTAATGCAAAGGTGAAAGTTTTTAAAACACTAAGAGTTGCTTTGATTCTCTTCTACTAAGTAAATATTTATATAGACATGAGGTAAGACCCAGGACTATATAGTCTGATCCTCTTAAGTACTGCAGGAAACTTAACATTTATCAAAACACTACATACTTTAATCCTCCAAGCTCCTTCATGATTTGGATATTACTGTCTCTGCATTATTAGTAGGGAAACTGAACAGTAACATAAACATGGTATCAGAGCAAGTCAGAGACCAATCCAGGATTACAGCTCTAGAGTTCTTGACTTCTAACCCTGTATTAGCTCTGGTAATTCCACTTGCCTCCACAATAATAGCTTGGTATTCACTGAGGGTAAAGGTGGAAACAATAAAATAAATACTTAGTTCAACTAGTCCTCAGTTCAACTAACATAAGATGGTATCAGCCACCTACTTTATCGTGTTTTTCCTAGTCTGCCTCTAAATTTCACACATAGCTGAACTTTACTATTTCCCTTAAAATATTTTAGAGCAAAAGAAGGCTTTTTTTGGTATCCAGCCAGTGCTTTCTTTCTGTGTTCTATGCTGTTATACTTGCTTACAGTGCTGGTCACGTGCCAAATACTGTCCAAACTTCAATCTTTCAGATACTTCCTACTCCCTCTTCAGCCCTTTTTTTTTTTTTTTTTTAACAGTACTCATCTGCCTGCCTTATTTCTTCAAAATCTACCTTTTGAGGGTTGTCTTTGCTTTCCTTAACATTTCCCATGATAAGTTGAAATTATATACTATTCATATTTGCAAAAAAATGAAAGCAGATTTATTTTGTTCAACAGGGCAAGATAAGGGTATTATCTCTAATATGCCTGGAAGACAGCAGCTGAAAGTCCAAAAATCACATTGTTCTGTTTTGCTGTTATATCTCATTGCAAATTCGTATTAGGAGAGAACACTGGGTAAATTACAATGCAGTAGATCCAGATATCATGTCAAGGAAGAATTGCTTTGTAGTTAGGGTAACTTAACCTCTCTGCCTTTTTTTTCAGGTATTCTTAGGGTTGTTGCAAGATTCAGTATAAAAGTAATTTAAGTAAGTTTCTTACTGGGTACTCAAAGGAATTGTTTAGGAGGAAAGAAAAGCAAGTATCAACTCTATTTCATGCCCATTTCAGTTTAAGGAGAAAGTGGAGAAGAAGGAGAGAAAACACATCAGGAAGGAACAAATGAAACCAGGGCAAAAGAGAAGACATTTGATTTCTTTGGTATTTTATCTTTTCTCTGACTTACTGGTTTCTAATCTTGTACAGGACTTACTGTCTTGAATTTTCTGATATATGGGCTGAGCTTTAAAAAAAATAGCTAACAGAGGCATTTGATTTATTGATATATATTCATGAACCTGAATGCACCCCTAATGTTCCTGTTTTAAGCTGTCAGCTTGTTCTGTTCTTAAAACAACATTTCACATTGTGTCCTAAATCTCCATGTATCACAGAGCTTTGCTGAAGACTGACACTGCTGTGGATTGTGTTACTGTATTCTAGGGGAATTAATTTTGCCTAAAAACCCACACTTCAGTTATTCTTGAGACAGGACTGTAACCTTATAGGCAAAATGCTGACTTTTGAAAAAAGGAAAAGAAACTGACAGTCAGCTTGCCAGAGTATGTTGAACATGCATATTTAATGTCACTCCAAAGCATAGATTAGAAAATTGTCTGTATACTTCATAAATGTTAGTAGAAATTGATTAAAGCAATTGATTGTACCCTGTGCAAGGAAGTATTTATGGTCATTACATTAATGCCAAAAAGCACCTGTCAGCTTCAGAAAGGGCATCTGCTGATTTGTTGACAGGCAATTTCAAGTTCTCTTTTTAGAGAAACCCATATTAAGGGCTTCCTTGAACTAGATGATCTTTAACAGATAGTTCCTTTTTTTCCAGATACTGAAATGCAATTTTAGATACATCATGTGGTGTTTTCTTGATTTGCTTAAAATCCTTGCTGAGAGATGCTGAAACAATCATTCTGCGTAGTGATGTCTGTTATGCTGTCCCTTCCTATCCATGAATGCAGTTATGCTCTCAGCTGACTGCCGAAGCTACATTTACATGCACCTTCCTACTCACAATGTATTCCCTTATATCTGCTCTGTTTAAAAGAAAATAGTCTTAAAACGTGTTTAGTGGGACCTGCTAGATTCTGTTTTGGATCATTCAGCAGAGAACTTCAGTGTTTTAGTGTTTAAGCAGTTTCTCTCTTTTGGGATTGCTGTGAGATCTCTGGAATTATAGCAGTTTGATATAGAAAGAAGAAGGGGAAATAAATCCCCTCCAGAGCAAGACTGACTACAGAACTGAGGATGAAACTGCAGAAACTGGACAAAGGGACTAGAAGAAGTCTCTTAACCTAATGGCAGTGTTGCTCCCCTGAATTAGTCTAATGTATGTTGGCCTTCTCATGGCCTCTCCTTAAATGTCTAACACATCCTGGGTTTAGAATATATTGCAGTATTAGGTGTTCAGTGGCCAGGCATACTTTGTCACTTAGAAAAATAGATGAGGCACGTTTTGGCTAATGATGTTCTGTGTTGAGGTAGAGTGTGTCCCTGCTGCTAGATGATTCAGACATTTGTTACATTTTCTAACTTCCTGCTTCTGCGTCTTCTGAGCTATGGGTAGTACAGATTGCTTTTGTTTTATAGTCTTAGCTAATGCATTTGCAAATTGCAATGAAAGAATCTCAGAAAATTATGCTATACATCAGCTGAGACAGAACAAATGTTTTTTCCCTTCAAACTGCTCCAGTGTGCTATTTGAGTGCAAATCAGTAGTTTTTATGAAGTGGCTAAAGTTTGGTCTGAATAAGCTATATTTCAGAGACTCTAATAAGCAAAAATTAAACAGGTTTCCTTAAGATGGATAGGAAGATTAAACTAAAGGGTAGTTTACATTAACATTTGGCTCTACAAAGAGAGAAAATATTGCTGTGTGGAAGACTTAGCTTCATTAGCAATAGTAGCCCAATTAAAACATTTGCTGTATGGGGTTTTTAGGGACTTCATACAGACCTTTCTTGAATTTTCCTTGATTCAGAGATGCTCACTTTAAATGTGACACATGAGATGGTAATTACAAGGTAATTATTTGATTTTCACTATTTCCATTAGATTCCTTCTGGCAATATCTAGCTGAGGAAGTTGTTTTTATAGCCAAATAGAATATCAGGATGTCTTTTCTTTACTCAGCTATGTAAGGAACAATAATGATAACTATCTCTTTTAATGTTCCTAGCCATCTGTACCTTGACACTCTGCAATGTCTGATGTGCTACTTTTTGATTAGGCTATCAGATTTGCTGAATGTGGACTTGATGCTTCCCTTTTTTCCTTTCATGTAGACTTCCAAACCCACCACTTGTCTTTTATCCTGCTTTTTGTAATATCTTTGCGTGTAATCTGCAAGGATTGGCTGTTAAGCTCTTCTGTCACAGCCCAGGGTGACACGTGATTAAAAGGTCTACCCGAATTACCCAGTCTATGTTTTTGCTTGCAGTTTCAAGATGAAAAAAAGTCACAGTGCTTCCAAGTTTCATCTCTAGGACTGCAAAATCAGGTGCATTTGTCAGGCATGTGCACATACTGTGTAAAGAAATGTTTTAAGATACTGAAATGATGTTACACAATTATGAAGTTAGACCCAAGTCCCAGCAGCAGCAGACTAGTTAAAACTTTTACCGTGCTTCCGTATGCATAGAGCTGAAATTTACTTTAGATAACAGCCCTACCCAATTTGTTGGCCAAGGAAGGAAGCCAAAGTGGCCGGGTAGTATGCAGTGCTAACTATGGAAAGTACCATGACTTAGCCACGCTACACAGAGACATCACCTAAACTTGGTTTAAGACCTCTGATGATAATTCTTGGCCTTGCACAGCCAGCCAGGCTGATGACCATTTATCTCAGGGGTATGAGACATTTCTATTGAACTGTACAGATGCTGCTTTCACTTTTTCTCACTTTTTGTTTCTTTAGATCTTTGTACCACAGAACCGTAACTTAGCAAAATTCATTTTTTAACAATTGTTCAAGGTTTTTTTGACTAAGTGTGAGGGCTAATAATCTAACATGCTGAGGAGAACACAGAACATAAAGATGAACTCATATGTTCAAACAGACTTCGTGATGTTTATACAACAGACTCACAGTATCAATCCATTTTTTTCACAAATGTATCAAAGAAAGAAATAGCACAGATAATTTTTTAACACAAAAAAATAGAAGTCTGCAAAGACTTTTGGATTTTTACCTAATTGCTCATGATGTTGTCATCCTAAGTGTCTATCCACAAGGTTCTAAAGTACTGATGGCACTGATGTACTAATGACAGTATAATTGCTTGCTATTTTTTTGTGATAAAGTTAATTTAATGGTAAACCATACTAGAGTGATTAGAAATGTTTTTTTGGGAAATGAATTAATAAAGTGTTTTATGTTGTGACTGGAAAGAAATCTTTAAAATCTTCAAGTATGCTTACTTTATTTAGTGAACCTATTGTTAATGAATTCTAGTATCAGTACAAAAGATCATCTCTTTCCAGTTTGGTTATTCATTTTGAGTTTTTCATTCTTTGCTGCTGCCGACTACATAAAGGTACAACATAGCATCTCTTCTGGTAAAAAAAAAAAATCTTCATTTAAATTCATGACATTTCATTCCCTTATTAGGTTCTTAAGGTGTTCAGCTTAAATGAAAATCCAGCTGTGACCAGGAGAGTAGTGAAATTTCACATGAAAGCTCAAAACGGTAGTCTTGGGATACAAAAGCACCAGGTAGAGCAGAGAGCAGTTGGTGTAGAACAAAGGATGTTGCATGGTGGGCACAGAGGAAGCAACATTAAAATGACTGAGAGATTATGGATAGCAGCTTTGGAAATTGATGTACCTGTTTTTATAGGATTTATTTTGCTGCTTACCAGCAACCTGACCAGAATGTAGGCCATTACTTATTGGATTAGTGAAGGAAGGGGTAGGCACTAACTCATTTTTGGCTGTATTTAGACTTGGTAGACTTTCATATTTCTTATTAATATTTTTTGTAGAATTAAAATAGCAGCATGAATCAAACTTACAGTATATAAGAGAAAATTATCGGCTGATATTATACCAAAGGTGAGTTACCAACTTTTAGTGTACATATCGAGGTGTACCTTAGAATAAATCTGTTTAGGATATTTTTTTTACTCAAAAGTTACCTGTGAAGGGATGTGTTTAAATGCCCAGCAAATACTGAAGTTGTTGCCACTGCAAGTTTCATTAGGGTAATATAGAAAGGTTATCAGTACAAATCCATAGTTTCCATTGCTTAATCTGCTGAGGTGCTGATACCAGTATCAGGTTTTATGGGTGAATTGCTTGCCCACATTAGTGCATTTTTGCAAAGTTGAATTGAGAAATAAATTTAAAAGCCCTCATGCCAAACTTCAGAATAAAAAGATCAGCAGCATTATGTAATGTGTAATCACTTCCTGCAGTGGATATTGCAGCAAGTTCTTTCAGCCTGTGATAAAAGCAATTAGATTTTAAATCTCTAAACACTGGAATGCAGCTGAGTGTGTATCAAAGGCACTGAAGTTCTTCAGAATGTTTACAGTTAGATGGCTTGTGTTAGTTCCATTAAATACACCAGCTATTAATGCAAAGATCTATGTTATCTTTCTAGGAAGGATTTGGGAGACTGATTAAAAACCTTCACTGTGCTTTTAAATAAATCTTGGTCTATAGCTGAAATAAGCAATTTAAATATGACTTCTGAAATAGTTTTGCTAAGAATTTATTTTCTTGTCATTTCATATAATCTAAGAAATACAGACTAAATAGTGTTATGAAGCAACTTGTGGAGAACTGGATTTCTTTTTTCTAATATGACTCAGAAAATAATGGTAACTCCATATCTTCTTATCTAGGAAAGGCTGAAAATGTTCAGAATTAAATTTGATGAAATGACATGTCAGGTGCTTCAGCTGAAGCCTTGAAAACTTTAACTTAGGAAAATGAAGTTGAACTTTGATATATAAAGTTTTTAGGGCTTTTTATTACTAATAAATGTTAGTAGTATTTTCACATGTTCATATTTGGAAATTTAAAAAAAATGTAAGCTTCATATAAAGTTTGAAAATTTTACTCTTTTCTAAGAAAATGGCTGAGACATACCCAGCAATCACAAAGCAGAAATGACAAGCTGTGCACTGTGAAGATTCTTCCTATAGCAGCTCCACAGTTACTACGACAGATGCAGCAAAGTGGTTAGAGTGTCCCTATATAGCATGAACACATCCAACTTGTCTACTTTAATGGTCCCTCGTATGCAAAGAGAATTTCCCTCGTATGCAAAGAGAATTTCCCATGAGTCTGTGCCACATTTGTGTACATCCACATCTGTGGCCCATCTGACATTTCATTTATACATCAGAAGTACAGTAGTTTCACTGTGAAATGGGTGTCAGTATAGAAAGAGCCATATATTGTCCTAGATAGATACTATGGAGAATGCTAGTGCTGCTCAAAATTCTGATAACCCTTTTGCATTTCCTCATATGGCAGATAATTGCTCTAAGAACAGAAGCTGAAGATGATTCAGATACTGATTTGTGATTCTGTTGTCACTGGCTGTATTATCACCATTAATAGGTTTTCTTTCATGAAAAAAAAAAATGCTTTAGTGCCCACTGATTCATATGATTGTTTATTGATCATGAAGTTATGATACTGGCCAAAGTGTGGTTGATTGAAATACCAGAGTGGATGGCTCTTTTAAGATCAAGCCAAGATAAAGCAGAAGCTGGAAAGGTCTGTTGATGAGCAACAGGAGATCTGAATTCACCAGGACTGAGAACTGAGGAGGGCAGCAAGCCACATTCTGGGCAGTGCTAGAAGAAGAAACGGAAGCTGAGAATGTGAGAAGTATCACGTAGCTGAGAGAGAGATGAAGGGGCATTTAAACAGCTAGCACTTACTGAGGGTTAGTAGCTACTCTTTAGCCTGTGCATGCATTGTGTGTGGCAGAAACACAGTATGCCAGATGGAGGTGTGGAGTATAAGCAAGAGAGAACTAGCCAGTTTCCTGTGGAAAAAAGACCACAGAGTCTCTCCTGGAGCTGAAATCCTTGGATCTTTAAGCTGCTAAGAATTAAAATTTTGAGGAAGCTATGAGCAAGCATTGTGTTTAAGCATTAGACAGCAGGTAACTGAATACAAGTGAACAGAGGCCCAAAAAAGCAGCCTCATTCCTAGTATTGTAAAAGGTATTCCCATAGAAAAATTCTGCAATAAGCAGAGTCCTTTACTAAGTGGAGAAAAGGCTAAAGATGAAAACTGTGTTCAACTTTAACCACATGGGTCACAGGATGGGGATGTTTGAGCCACAGACTGAATGAGCAGAGGAGGCATGGTCTAGATACTGTTTTTACCACTAGTGGTGTCCTGCTTTGAGTGAGAACAGAACTAATTCTGTTCAGTGATTTTACTTTTCAGCTCAGTTCTTCTAACTCACTGCACTTTCTGAAGTCAGCAGCCTGTTTTCACAGACAGTGTCTGCTGCTGGCAGTGATAACACCCCATGGTTAGAGTTACTACCAAGGATTGGTGTGCAGACCAAGGCCACTGCTGGATCTTGTGTACCGCATTGAGGGGTGCAGGAAAGTGAAAGGTCACACCTGCAGGGAGGAGCAAACAGGGCAGCTGACCCCAAACAGACCAATGACATATTCCAGACCATAGATGTCATATTTGGTATAAAGCTGGGGGATCTGGAGGGTCCCCTCTTGGACTGCTTTGCCAGCTTTGCCAGCTTTGTCTCAGGTCATCTTTGGGTTCCTTCCTCAGAGCATCGAAGGAGGACTCTGTCCATTCTGCCTTTGATCCCAATTGGTGTGTTCCTGAATCTGGTAACAGAATCCAAAAAATGCTCATCTAGAGTCAGGGGTTCCTCACAGGGGAAAAAAAAACAGCCAACAATTACCTCAAGCCAAATACTATGGAATATGGGCACAACCACACAGTGCTGTCTTGCCTAAGCATCTAAACCAGTCCCTAGATGTTTTAGTACTCAAGAATAATTTTTTAGGAGTATGAAGACAGCTTCTTGGATACCAGCTTTCATCCTCCATCTCTTGTGCTACCCAGTCTTATTTTCAGGCAGTACACTGGTTTATCAGAATGATTACTTTCTGGATTTACTGTTCCTAGTCAGCAGGTATGACTGTATTCTTCCCTGTGAGAGGCTGCAATCAGTGATGAACAGACTAAATGAAGAGTTTTCTTCAAATGGAAATGTTATTTAATCTGATTCAATCTTTTTATCGAAGAAGAGATATTCAAAACAACAGACTGCAATTGTCAGTCACAACTGAACTTCAATGTTTGGTAAAGACACCTGTCTGCTCCACTTCTCTATCACTCCTTTCAAAAGTCCTTCCATTCCTTTTCCATTTTGAGTTTCACTTTTGACTGAATTTCTATTTCTCAGCCTGATTTTGAGTTTGGGGATTGACTCAGTCCATTGAAAAATAATTCAGTGAATTCAGGAGGTTGAACTAGCCTCTTAAGTGACTCATCTTGAGACTACCCTCAAATGTTTTCTGTGGGATGTTATTCTGAGTCATTGCTTTGCCTTCCCACTTGCTTACCAATAGCTATCGTGATTTAACTCTTCATGAAAAATGATATTCTTCCTAGTGGAAAGAAATCTGATGGGAAATGAGTCAGACTGGAGAACTTTTTAGTTATACTTTTATTTCATTAAATCAACCACAGTCAGTCAATCCAAGATTTTATTTATTTGGTCTTTTGCTTGTAGCTTTTTTTTGATGACCTAATTATTTATGAAAACCACATTTAAAATAGGATACTCTCTTCCCAGTTCAGTGACTACGGAAAAAAAAATTGTAGTATATCACAGCTATTATTGTATATACTCAGAAATGCCTAACATTCGGTCTGTAGCATCAGAAGCTACGTTTTCTCCTAACAAAATATTTTTTGCAATACTGACATCTTTAATAGTGCTACTCATATTAATATCCAGTCCTGGAGGTCTACAAAAGCACTATCCAGATGAGTCCCTTTTACATCTACATCCAAAATTGTTTTGAATGAGAAAAACAAACTATTCTATTTTGTTATCTCTTCTTATTTCCTAAAGCATATCAAATCCTTACTGTCTAATACCATTTTAGAGCTATCTTTTGTATGTACATATATGTACAGTTTAAGAACACTGCTCATCCTTCAACAAAGGTGATATAGATGAGAAAGCTATTTCACCTAAACTTCAGAATTGGGGAAGGGGGTGTTCTGTATAATTGTATAAATCTTTTAAAGTATGAGTTGCATAAAAATGGAGTCTTTTTTATTGTCAGGTTGGGGTTTTTTTGAGTAGATACAGATCTTTAACTAACTGTACTGTGTACTGGTTACACTCTATCTGCTAAGCTTTTCTTCAGTTATTAAAATCTTGCCTTGTCAGATAAACTGTTATCAAAGCATTCTCTTAAGAGAAATTAAAAGCTCTGAATTAAGGCACACATGTTTTAATGGAATAGGTTTTCAATGAACAGAAAGATAAATGTAGCTCTTTGATTTATATGCTTCAGTGGTGTTTCTGTGTCATTGCTTATTTGGATGTACTTAGCAGTACAAAAAATGTCTTCATATATCTCACATTTCCTTACAGTTTGTTTCTCAAGTCTCTTTACAACTTTGTATGGATTTACCTCTTCAGTTCTGCTGTGACCTACAAATTTATTTAGAGTTGATTTTACACCAAAGAAAGCCCTGACAAAGACAGAGAAGAAGCCGCAGACATACACAGAAGGCATGCTATGAATTGTTTATTACTTTGCAGATGAACTGGAAAAAAAAGTCTTAGAAATCTTGAGACCCTCAGCTTAAAGAATGACAGATGCTTGATTATTTCAGATAAAATGGAAACTTTGAAAGCAAATAAAAATTAATTGCCCTAATCGACCTGTACAATTATTACAGTTTGAATTGTACTTTTGAGTCCTTTTACAGATGCACAAGTATGTTCTTGTGCATGTCAGTCTGACTACTATCCTCTTCCTTTCCATGGAGCACATCATTTTTCTAAGCTCAGACTAGGGCACACTGACAGACCAAATGTATTTGATACCATTCCTCCAGAATCACCTAGGATGCAGGCAAATCAAATGGATACCTTCAAAATCAAAGGTTTTTACTCAAAGGTACACAGCTTCAGAGACAGAAACTTATGCCTTCATATAGCTTGAAGCCCTTTCTTGATTAGAGAAATCTATTTAGTCTACTTTGCTTTGATTTTGGGTCGTGAGAGGCAGACTCCACTTCTGATTTTTTAACAGTGTCTCTGAAAACACAGGGCAGATATTGATCTAAGTGCAAGTCCATGAGTTTCTACTCTAACCACAGAGCATCTAGTGCCATTTGTAGTGTTGCGCTTGAGCTTTTCCAGTCCAGAAGGCTATGGGATTACTTTAGATGGTGTGTGAGGGACAGGCCCAGGTGAGTGCTTCAGATGCACGAGAGACTCAGAGGCACTAGACACCTCAGTTTAAATGACTGAATTGAGCACCCTGTGTCTTGTCAGATTTTTTCATAATTGGAGGTTCTCAGAGTGTTTTATTTCAGGCCTGTTTTTGAAAACATCTGTTTTCTGTGTTAGACATCTGTGTTTACAGCATATCATCACTGTAACTGGAACACAGCAACTGTATTATTTTTACACATAAAGAACATTTTAAATGTTAGATCATTTAAAACATATGTCTTTTTTTCTGCTGGATGACACTATTTTTTGATCTCAACTTCAGGTACAGCCTCTATTTTAAGCCTGAGAATCACTGGAAAATAAAATACCATACTAGTTATTATTTACTATGAATCACAGTCTTGAAAAAAATAGAGATTTTCAGATCTGTTCTTCAGAAAAGGAGGACATGATAAAAAAAAAAGAGGGAAAAGTTATCCAAAATTTCACTTAGTAATTTCTATAGGATGTCATTTGTAAGATGGTTCTCCTAAACAGGCATACAGGTAGAAACCTTTAAGGTTAAGAGATATTGTGGGCCTAAAACTTCTGCTCTTGCTTATGTAAATAACCTCAGTGGAACTCTAAGTCCTCCACAACAACTTTAAAACATTAATGTAATTATAAACCGTAAATGGTTTTGAACAGTTTCTCAATTCTCACTGAGAAGTCACTGAGATTTTCTTTTAAAAAGTGCTGTGATTTTCTTAATATGAATAAGGAACAAGGAGTTCCTTGCTCATGTTAAGAATGTCCTCAAAGAGTTAGAGTGATGACAATTGTTCTATGATCAGTTTTCAGTTATCTCCATCAAACTGCTTCTGTGTATCACTTTGGATACCACAGCTCAGAGACAAACAAGTTTCATTTCTAAAAGCTCATTAATGTTTTTTCCCATTTTGCATGCAGCAAGAGAATAAAGTCACAATGACCCAGTTGAGTAATACAGATAAACCAAAACAGTAAGTTCTTTAAAATATAGGTACATAACCATATGCAAAACCTGACTTGTAGTTGATACCTCCTGGAATTAAACAAGCACAAAACCTGTTTTCAAACTATTAAAATGTGATTTAGAATTTTAACATATTTATGCTCAAGATAATATAGTATTTCTTTCCCATGTTATTTTTTATATAAATACAGTATTTGATTCTTTTACCAACCAACTTACCCTGACAGGTTATTAGAAAAAGAAGGATTTAAGTGACTTACCTTCATTTTGCTTCTCACAGACAGTATCTACAATTGGTAACTTTTGGATGGATAATTAATACACTGATCCATCACTATCTCTCTTTCAGTTTCATGAATATTTCCTTTTCATTCTGGTTATGTGCAGTAAGCAACAATCTGTTTTCCGTCATTTTATTATTTTAATGTCTTTCTCTTTCACTACTCATTGGTAATAGGAATGATGAGATTTGTTGGCAAGTTCAAAGGTGGATGGGCATTTCCTGTTGTAACAATATTGTAAACTGACCTGTAGTATGTAAGTCATCTGAGCTTAAAGTTTGTTAGAAAATAAGAAAATTAGAAAATTTGTGATTTTCTAAAAACACAAGAATTGATGATTATGTTACTTAAGGCTACATTTCCAAAGTAGCAGAATGACAGAATCACAGAAATATTGAGGCAGGAAAAGACCTCAGATCATAGAGTCCAGACTGTGACCTAACACCACTTCATAAGTTAAATCATGCCACTAAGTGCAGCATCCAGTCTTTTCTTAAACACCTCCAGGTGTGTCCAAGCCATGGGCTGCCAGTTGTTTCAGGAGGATGCTGTGGGAGATTTTGTCAAAGGCTTTGCTGAAGTCTAGGTAGACCACATCCACAGCCTTCCCCTCATCTACCAGACGGGTCACCCAGTCACAGAAGGAAATAAGATTAGTTAGGCAGGACCTTCCTTTCCTAAACCCATGTTGGCTGGGCCCGATACCCTGGTTTTCTTGTACATGCTGCTTGATGGCACTAAGTATGATCTACTCCATATACCTTGCCAGGCACCAAGGTCAAGCTGACAGGCCTACAGTTTGCTGGATCCTCCTTTTGGCCCTTTTTATGGATGGGCATCACACTGGCCAACCTCCAGTCATCAGGGACCTCCCCAGTTAGCCAGGACCAGTGATAAATGATGGAAAGTGGCTTAACCAGCTCTTGTGCCATCTCCCTAAGCACCCTAGGATGAACCCCATCCAGACCCATTGACTTGTTTGGGTCTAAGTGGCACAGCAGGTCCTTAACTACTTCCTCCTGGATTACAGGAGGAATGTTTTGCTCCCCATCCCTATCTACCAACTCAGAAGCCCAGCCATCCTGAGGACAGTCAATCTTTTCATTAAAGACTCAGGAAAAGAAGGTGTTGAGTACCTCAGCCTTTTCATTGTCTCTGTTACTAAGTTCCCCTCTTCATCCAATAAGGGTTGAAGATTTTCTCTGGCCATCTTTTTGTTATTAATATATTTATAAAAGCACTCTTTATTATCCTTAACAGATTTGGCCAGATTAAGTTCTAATTGAGCTTTTGCATCTCTAATTTTCTTTCTACATGACCTTACAATATCTTTAAATGCTTCCTGGTTCACCTGCCCCTCTTTACAAAGTTGATACACTCTTATTTTTAACCTGAGTTCCTTCAAATGCACCTTGTTCATCCAGGCTGGTCTTCTTCCCTGATGGCTCATTTTTCAGCGCATAAGGATAGCCTGCCCCTGAGCCTTCATAATTTCATCCTTAAAGTAAGCCCAGCCTTCCCGGGCGCCTTTGCTTTTCAGGGCTGTTTCCCAAGGGACTCTCCGAGTTAGCGTCCTGAATAGACCAAAGTCAGCCCTCCAGATGTCCAAGGTAGAGGTTATGCTGACAACCCTCCTGACTTCACCACATATTGAGAATTCTATTATATCATGGTCACTGTGCCCCAGATGACCTCCAACCACTACATCTCCCACCAAACCTTCCTTGTTAATAAACAGTCGGTCTAGCAGGGCACTACCCCTAGTAGGCTTGGTTAACAGCTGCAACAGGAAGTTGTCATCCATGCATTCTAGGAACCTCCTGGACTGCCCCCTTTCTGCTGTGTTGTACTTCCAGCAGATAACCAATAAGTTGAAATCTCCCATGAGAACAAGGGATAGCAAATGAGAGACATCTCCAAGTGAGCAGAGTATTTAGGTACAAGCTCCATTTTTTATGAAAAGCAAACATACATAAATTTTGTATGTGAAAGAGACCACACTGAAATTGCAAGGGTTGAAATAATTTTCTGTTTGAATCAAAATAAGTGCATAAGCTACATTGTATCTGGGCCCATATAAGCATTTAGTTTAGCTACATCCAGATGGACAGAAAGTCCTTCTACAAAGACAAGATAATAAAACCAGGAAAGACTGTAACATTTAAATAGCTTTTTCCTGATTCACCCCTGTCCTGGTTTGAGTGAGAACAGAACTAATTCTGTTCAGTGATTTTACTTTTCAGCTCAGTTCTTCTAACTCAC
>JANIJG010010558.1:0-25023 GCA_024611175.1 Megaceryle torquata
AAACAAAAAAAAAAAAAAAAAAAAAAAAAAAAAAAAAAAAAAAAAAAAAAAAAGACAGTGAGTAAGAATAATACTGTAGGACCTTCTTTGTATTTCAAAGATCAGTAGGGGGGAAAAAATAAAATACAAACCACAGGCCTTGTTTTGTTCTTGTCAGAGTTTGCCTTTAATTTGTAGCATTTGATCTCAAAGCTGATGCACATTAGAGCCACATGAACAGTGGCTGAATGGTTGCAAGGGCTGAGATTCACATTTAGGAACACAAATCTCTCTTGCAGGAGCTTGCCTTACGCACTCCCCACAGCTGAAGATGTATTTTTACATTTTGCTTGCTGGCTTGTTCCGTAGCTGACAGATTGGGGACAGCTCAGAGTAGCAAAGTGACAGAGATATAGATGACTAGACTCCTGTGGGTCTCACAGGGATATGCCTCCCTTTAAAGAACTGTAAATGCTTCTAATCATTGCCCAACTGCATTAAGTCCAGTCTGCATTTGATACAGATTTGAAAAATGAAATGATTTGGGGGCCATAGGGAACAAAGCAAGCAATCTTCAAACATCAGAAAACCTGTGGGATTCACTTTGCAGTAATATGATAGATGGCTTGACTAGACATGCCGTTTCCTATTTTCTACTTTCATTTTTCAGACCAGATTGCACTAAACCACAAAACCATCGTGTGTCCTATGATCGATGTCATTGACCACAATCACTTTGGCTACGAGGCACAGGCGGGGGATGCCATGCGAGGAGCTTTTGACTGGGAAATGTACTACAAAAGAATACCGATTCCTCCAGAGCTCCAGAGAGCTGATCCCAGCGACCCCTTTGAGTAAGTAGTAATAAAGGGGAGAGTGGGAACATGAAGCAGAATAAGCAAAGCAGGTAACTGTAGCCAAGCCTAGAAATTTCCATGTAGGCCACTTTGTACTAATGAAAAGTGGCAAAAGCAAACAGCTTCTGTACAGGTTTACAAAAGATCAAAACCAGGAAAAATATCAGGGCAACAAGTTGCAGAATTGACAAGCTGTGCCTGGAGTCACAAACCTTTCCCATCTTTTCTGGTCCAGTGGTTGTATGTAAGAGAAACATGTACTTATAGTTAAGAGAAAGCATTGATATTGGACAAGGAGTGGATGTATCTAGTTATTCTGTGTATTCCACAGAGCACTTCCTGAATAGACTTCAGTTTAATGTCGTCTTTGCTGGAGATTGATGGAATACATGCATCAGTAGCTGACTCCACATTCTGCCAGCAGATGCTTTGTTTTTGACTGGTAATATTGCTACTATATAAATATTGCTGTAACTTAAAACACAGGGTGTCAAACCTGAATAGTGTCAAACTGATTTGTAAATAATTTTTGATAAGCCAGCCTCCAATGTTATTGTAAAGACCAGCTCATTCACAGGAATGATCTTCTACCTTTCACAAGGGTAGATATCTTTTCTTTCTTTTATTTTCCTTATTTTTTCCCTTTTTTTTTCCTTTTTTCTCTTTTTTTCCTCTCTTCCTCTCTCTGTCTTTCCTCCTCTCTCTCTCTCTCTTTCCTCCTCTCTCTCTCTTTCCTCCCCTCTCTCTCTCTCTTTCCTCCTCTCTCTCTTTCCTCCTCTCTCTCTCTCTCTTTCCTCCTCTCTCTCTCTCTCTTTACTCCTCTCTCTCTCTCCTCCTCTCTCCTCCTCATCACCTAGGATTAATCTGCACCAGCAGAGATAGGACAGATAGACAGGCATGGTGCAGCACAGCAAAGTCTTCTGGTCTTTCACAGTGCACCTTCCAGCAGGACCAGCTCTGGTGCTGTCCACAGCTCCAGCTGAAACTACATGTTTAAACATCCAGCTTAAAAACTCTGCACTTTCCCCTCCCCAAAACAAAACCTGGAAACAACAGCAATAGAAAAACTTGTGCCTCTGGCCCAGACTCTGTGCTATTTTGAAGTAAGGGATCCGATTCATGTAGAAATTGACCCTTATATCCAGGGAATGACAAGTTCTGTATAGGGAGAGGTAGGTAACTGGGGCATTCAGTGGGCTTATTATTCTCTTAGTTCCTTTTTATTTTTCTCCATCTAAGACCATCCAGTCTTCATCTTACATTGCTGTTAAGTGCTGTTGAAGTACGTTCCATCAGATGCAACCACTCCACAACATGGATGTAGTTAATAGAATCACGTAACTGGAGCCTCTATTGTTCTTCAGCAAGTCTTCCTTGTCCTCTGAGCAGTTGTAACTTCTTGCCACTTACTGGAAGAAACCTAGCATGTTGTATAAATTGGTTCAGCATTCAAAGTTTGTATACAAGTAAAACTTCTATATTGCCTGACTAGCTACAGGGTTGCTTATCAGCCTTTTCACACATTTGCAGTTTGTAGTGTGCATCTGTCAAAGACAAGAGAGGCCTGAAGAGGAGGCACTCATAAGAAACTTTCTAGAACAGATGAGGCTTTGTGCAGTGCAGAAGAGATGTGGTGGATTTGCATGAACTGTTGTTATGACCAACATGGTAGCAGTTGATACCCACCTTACCCTGCCTTTATTTGTAACACACACAGATAAATGGCTTTGCAAGGAACAACATACAGGACAATGCAACATGTAAATCTCTTATAATTTCAGTAGTTGTGTCCCCAGAATGGTGAAAAGGCTTCCCAATTCTTAGACAAACCAGTAAGTGTCTTCCTTTGTTTCCCCATCAGAGGTTCTGCATCAGAGCAGTGCAGGTGGAAAAGCAGCATTGCACATGGAATCACCTTGTCCATCCCCACACATGGCAGCAGGATTGAAGGCTGGCTGATACAGAACAGTGTCTTTGCTCAAAAGTACCCTCTGCCTAGACTGGCAAGGGTATAACAGTGTTTTAAATAATCAGTATGGATTTTGCTTAGGAAAGGAATTATTTTCTAATTCAAATTCAGTACTGCTTTTCTCCTAAGGCCTTCTCTGTTGACATTTCGAACTTTTAATACCTTGCTTACAACAAGTACAGTAAACATTACAAACCATTTTAGTTATCAGTAATTTAATTGACCAAGACAGGTTCTATAGAATTAGAGAGACAGATCAGCTTTCCTTTAGGTGCGTGTACGCTAACTAGAAATGGCTTCAGTCAGCACCATAATTATTGTATGCAGTAGGGATTTTTATTTTATTTTTAGATTAAATATCTTACTATTGGTATCCTAATAGCTTTATTTCTTGCCATCAGCATCAGATCTGAGCTAATGCTTAATGAACTGGAAAATTGCTGGCATTTTTACTAAAACACTGGCAAATAATGGGTACATGATCCAAAACTTGCACTGATGAGTTTTTCCCCCTCACTTAAAATGCCAGCTCAGTATGTGTGTTAAGCAGAAAAGGTTGCTTCAGCCTAAGAAATAATGTACATAAAACCAGATCAAACTACAGAAGACCTAAGAGCACAGTCATTGTATCGTCTGAGTGAGACATTTGCTTTCCATCTTCACATGATCAAAAAACTGCTACAGCGGAGGTTTGCTGTTGATACAACAAACTGAAGGTTTGTCAGGTAGGTTTTTGTACAACGGTAGTATGGAACATACTGAGCTCCAGTGCCCGTTAAACTAATGTTTCTGGAATTGCTTTTTCAACATTTAGTTTTAGTTGTTTTTTTTTTTTAAACTGTACTCTACTATGGTCGTTGTTTGACAGATCCTCTCCTGCTGGACACCATCTATTTGGACACAGTCCTTTAGTTCAGAAATCCCTCTTAGGAAGAATCTAGACATTCTTATCCATTTGTGGTGTTAGTGTGGAAACAACAAAAGTTTTATATTGCATTCAACTGATCTGTCACACTTGCAGCTCATGACAGTTGGCTGTAGAGATATTACTCTTACAATACACATGCAAATACAGTGGGATAACAGCCTAATTTGCAGTGAGACCAGAATACAGCTAATTTAGTGCACTTGGGGAAAAAGGTTCAGATGTTTATGACCAGATTCTTGTGCTACCTCTGGGGCTGGAGATCCACTAAACTGGCATGCCAGAACAGCTGAAGGAAGGAGTCTTGTGGTGATAAGACAGTCCTATTTCAGCTAAACCAACAGGAGCAATCAACTCTTACATAAATCTTGAAGGCCAGAATGTCTGAGCAAAGACCTTTGCCCAATTAACTGCAAAATTAATATTAAACTTTACAAACCAAAGTATGCTAATGAGCCTAACAGAGTGCATGCTAAACATGTGAGACTCTGTTACTCACCTCTCCGCCCAGATCATGCTAAACGTCTCCTAGAAGGCAGGGACAGACAGAATTTGGATATAAAAAGCACAAGGGGAATATATCACTGAGGGGGAGAAGACTAAGAAGTCCAGCAGAGACAGTCGATGGGCTGTACTCCCCTTCCTCCACCTAAGACAGGGACACCTTCTTGATAAGAATTGTGCCTTCAATATATGGTATGCCTTTTATTTCTATTATCTATTAGTGCTATTACTCAGGCCTGTGCCTCTGACTGCGTTAGATGTTACCCAGGAATTATTAACTTGAGCTCGATTTTCCTTTTGCGGTGAGTTCATTTATCAACAGCAATTCCGAACCTGGCTGTCGCTTTAATAAATCCAACCTATTTGTTTTAACTTTTATACTGTCCCAGCGTTAAGTCCTTAGCCAGGCTCTGAAATAGGTAACTACTGTCTTAGCACAAGCCCCATAGCCAGACTCTGAGACAGGCACACGTGTAAGTACAAGCCCCTCAACCAGGGTGCCGAGACACAAGTCTCAGACATACCTTTTGACTTGGCAGAACTGCTCAGTAAAGCCCTCGGGCTCTGGCAGGCAAACGTCTCACTCATACCCTTAATGCGAGAACTATCCCAATATATTCTGAAGGGGACTTCGTGCTATTTTCCTCTGATGCATTCAGTGTTGTATAAATGACACCAAGGAAATTGCTCTTCTGATATATTGTGGGAAATTGTCAGGCAGTCGTAAAATCATCGTTGTGTCATAATGATGCTCAGTGCCTTGATCCCAGGGTCAATGATCGTTTGGAAGAATTTGGGATGACTTGGGAAATTTTCTGCTGGTCTATAAGCAGGGAGGACCAGAGATGTTTATCTCCTCAGTGGCAAGGATCACCTCTTATTATTATTTTTCAATGGTTTGTTTCTTTGTCATGGCAGAGGTTTGGGAGCATGCCCTTATGGGATATATGAGTTTGGGACATAAAAGCATGCTCTTATGTGGCTGTTACTGTGGTGCAAGCATTCTAGTCTCTGGAGGAGTTTGCCTAACCCAAGCAATTGCCACTTAAACTAATAGGGTAACCTTGTTACAATAATGGACTGTGATATACAGCATGTCAGTTTATATGATTTAATAGTCTGTTTGGGCTAAAAGCTCTGTGGAAGTTTAAAGCAGAGGCTTGATATGCTCAAGCCTGCTGGGGATGACTGCTCTTTATTTCCTGGCAGCACTTATATTACATCAATTCATGTTATCGTATGCCTGATCTGAAAATGGGCATGAGTGTCCATTCATGCCAGCAGCAACATATTTTTAACCAGACAAGAAAACATCAACAATTCCACTCAAAAACCTATTTGGAAAAGCCACAAACTGATCAAGAAGATTAATATAGGACAGATTAATTAGGGTAGGAAATGGCTGCACAGCTCCTTGGAGCAGTTTTGTGGTGGTGTAACTTGAGATACAGGAGGGAGGAAAAGGTGCACGTGAGACCTAGCAACATTGCTATTGAATTGCACCTCTAGATGGAAATCCTAACCCAAGGAGAAATGTTGTGCTACTTAATGGATGCTAAGACTTCTAGCATCTGTCTGGGAAAGTTAGTAGTTTTTTGATGTATGACCACTCCTCACTCTCTAAGAGTTCCCAGGTTACTTTCTGATGTAGAACTGTTGGTCCTCTGACTTCCCTGAAGGGAGACAAAGCTGAAGAATCATGGAATTCTAACAAAGGACCAGAACAATCATTTGGCAAATACTAGGCTAGCCAAGGAAGTAGAAGCAACCTTGTAACCTCTGATAAGGCATTTTAGTTCCCGTACTCAGTTTCCTATTTATAAAATAGGAATAGAATCACTATCACAAGGCTACTTTGGATATGAGTCGGACAAAGGTTATAGGATTGAGCTCTCACAGTAATAGGGGCCACTTACAGTTTATGGATGTACTTTTTTGTAAAATTTTGGACATGGATGAAATTAGGTGATCTGTACATTTTTCTCTTCACTTGCATCACAGGGTCTGAACTTTGGACATAATGTACGAGCTCAATAGAGACAGCTGTGTGTTAGATTGGAAGATTACTTGGCATTTTATGCTGAATTGCATATCTAAAATTCTATTATTATGCAAGCTGTTGTCAGCATGATCTTTTATTTGAATTTGACATACTCTCAGAAATATTCTCTTTTTCTGCAGCTCCTTACTTTCAGTATTTATATATACTTTTTATAGCATGTTGGTGCAAAGAAAGTCTTTGCTAAGACTGCATTTCAAATCTGACAAGTACTTTTACAATTTTATGATCATTTTCTGAAGTTTAGAAAGTGCTTTGGACAATGATTTTTGTTCTCTAGCTCCCCATGCTTTATAGTCTGTGTCTTTTATGGCTGATTTCTGCCTATAAACATATTCATAAAACCTCTCACAACTAGAAACAATCATCTATTTTTTTAAAGCTTGAATATACTCTACTGTTTCAAACTGTGCTAAAGGAATGTATGGTGCAAAGGCGTTATGCTACAGAGAAGCAGTCTCCAACCAGTGTGAGTTTGTGTAATTTAATGTCTTGATTTACTATTTTGACAAGCTGTGGTCTGTAGAAGACTGTTAGTGGAGATAACAAGAGCTTTTACAAACTACCATCCACCCATGGCCTCATGAAAATCTCAGAATTGTTTTCAGTGAAAAATGCTGACACTAATACACCACTGATGACTGAAGACTTGCATTTTCAATTTTTTTCTCCTGCCTTTGGTGGGATTTCAGTAGAGGTTCTGTACAACCAATACAGTTTCTCAGAAGAGGTAACTAACAGAGAGTATAAATTGTCAGGATACAAAAGAAAATCATGGATAAAAAGCTGCTGTTGGTATAATTTTTATAACCTCACAAGAGTCACCCAAGGAATTAGTCAAGTCCTACATACTGGTTGACTTGGGTAGATTCTGGTTTGATACACTTTTCACTGGAATGTTGCTAGTGGCTTATGCCTCCCAAGACAAAAGGGAACTAATTTTCTTCATAATGCCTTAATGACAAATAATGCCTTAGTGACAAAAGAGCTATGTTTTTCTGCTTCTGTGGACACTCATATTTCTAATTTTCTTTTGCACTTAGAGCTCATGTTTAGCATAAAAATATAAACATCTTGAATACAATGTTTCTAGAGCTGTTAGCCTGCTACTTCACACAAATATTAACTTTAGAGCTTAACAGTCTATATGCCCATATGCTGAGGCAAATTCATAGAGTGAGTGACCAAAACTAGCAGTAATTAGAAAACTAGAGTAGTTTCTGGACATGAATTTAATAATGCTTTACATAAAAAAGACTGGGATGGTGGCCAAGAAGGAGAGTGAGTTATGTTCCTCAGTGCATACACATGACCTGTTTAATGCTATCAACACGCTATAGATACAGGTGACTTTGCTTTCAAAATTATAAAATTGTCTGAACAATTTTTCATGAAGCAGAAGAAATTACCA
Source organism: Megaceryle torquata (assembly GCA_024611175.1). NCBI lineage: Eukaryota > Metazoa > Chordata > Aves > Coraciiformes > Cerylidae > Megaceryle > Megaceryle torquata. Next base: position 7,705 of record JANIJG010010558.1, read on the forward strand.
TTTTAAAATCATGCTTTTTATTTTTAATTGTATATTATAGAGTCACTTTCTCTATAACTTTAATGCAGAATTTGGTGACACCTATTGGTACTAAGAAAACCAACACCCTTCTCTTACATTTTGTAGTGTTTACCAGCATAAAGTTGGGAGTGACCTCTGCATCCACTTCCATTTCTTTTGTTTGTTCTCGTGGCTTTTTTAAAGAATGACCTATTGCTATCTAAAGCTTCAAGCTAGTTCTACAGTTGCTTCCAACAGAAGAGAGAACAAAGACTAAAATTACTAATTTTGTCAGATCCCTCTGCCAACACCGCTTCCAAGTCTGCACATTGATGCAAGTTCCATACATGCTTGTTGGCTCAAATTTACTGATACTCTTTAGCTATTTATACTATTTAGTCTAGTATGAGTGGTTGGGTTTGGGGGGTGTACTTGTGTGTCACTTCCCCTTTAATCTACAGGGTCCGCCAGATACTCCACAGTATCACAGTGCTTTTCCTCCTTTCTCCTCCAGTGCCCGTGGCTCTTCTGTTTTTCATGGGCATGAATCAAATAAGAATGGCATAAAAGCTTCTTCACTTGACCAGCCCAACCCTAACTCTTGTTATACCTTCTGATTTTTTGTCTACATTGAATAATTCCGACTGTGCAGCTATCTTGGCATAGGGCCCCCTTAGACCTGAGGTGAAGAGGTTTTTCTGACTTCCAGAAAGGCCAGGGAAGAAGAAATTTATGTATAGCCAGTGTTTCAGTACTATTCTTATAATATCTAATAAGAAACTTTCTTGCCACAGCTGGAAGACCTTTTAAGTACTTGAGGAGTGATGTCAGATCAGTTCATTGTTCATTTTCAAGTAAATGATCTTATTTTTTTAGTCTCTCTTAGTAAGTCATGTTTTCTAGCTCTCTGATTACTATTTTTGCTGTTCTCTGGACTTTTTCCATACCAAGAGCAGATACTGCAACAGCCAAAGCCTTATCATTGCTTAGTAGAATAGGCGGGTGACTTTGCCTGTCTCAGAGGTTATGTTCCTGCTAATATTTTCTTAACAATGTTGATTCATGCCAGACTTGTACTGCAGTGTAACCTCCACGTCATTTTCTGCAGAACTGGTATCTAGCCAAGTGTTCATCATCCTCATCTTGTAATTCAGAGTTTCCATGTCCAAAGGCAAGGCATTTGTCTTCATATCTATTTGAAGTGCCATGTCCAAAAAAGTGATCTGTCTTCATCATCCCTAGATCAGTGTCATACTCTGTAGCTGAACATTTTGAATTTTATCTTTTTTGCCTTTGCTTATTTCATCAATTTGATAAGATTTTTTAACATTCTGATTAACCCTCCAGTTTTTGCAGCCTATTGCAATGTTCTTTGAGCTTCATTTGAGGTTCATGCAAATGGCAAACGCTGTTCTAAATACTGCTTATAAGAATGTCTAGTTTGTCTATGCCAGAAATCAAGAGATGAGAAGTCTCTGGCTTTCACACAATACATCCAGTGGTTTCCTCATTCTCTCAGCCAAAATTACAGCATGTGCAATGTCTGAGGCCCTGGAAAATTTGTCAGATTTGGAAACCTTGCTTTCTGCCAAGCAAACCTTTATAAAATGTACACAAGACTTCCTCCAGATGCTCTAGATGGCATCAGATTTACAGCACAATATCACCTGGCTCTTGTGGTCCCTTCCCGGACCAGAGACCAAGATCTAGGACTTCTCGGGCGCATGTTCCAAACTGATACACTTATGCACAAAGCCCTGCTTAAAGCTCCGTGGAGTAGAGTTGCTGAATTGCACCATGCAGGTTTTTAATGCAACACTGAACTGAAGCAGATGTGGGAAAATGTGTGCAGATACTGTCCCAAGACAGTTTCCATTTTGATGTTGGGTTATAGGTGTTTGCTTTTTGGTAATGGCTATCGGCAGTTTTTGCATCTCTGACACTCATTATGTCTCTTCCCTATTTCTGTAGTCATTAACCATGGCACTTACCTGCAAATCAAATCTTTTTTTCTCTGAGACTTGAGTGAGAAACAGAGAGCTAATACTAATTTTGTTTAAGATATTAGGAGAGTTCAGCATAGGTATTGACATGATGAGGGCCTTAGAAATGAGACATGCAAGATCACATTCTGAATTATTCCCAGACAGACTAGCATCTGTTTTCTTTTCTTATAAGTAACCAAAATATCATTATTCTAGCTGCAAGACAAGTTTTGTCGAGAGGCAAAGGTAAAAGACTCCAGCAACCTATAAGGTGAAAATTATGATAAAAACTCCAGGTTTTGCTGTGTTAGTTTACTTATAAAATGCTGTGCTTATCTCTTGAAAGACCAGGAACAAATGAGGCTCAAAACAGTTGATATTTGTTGTTCCATAAACTGGCAAGATATTGTCCTTTAGTAAGGAGCAAGGTTCATGTATCAGCTTTGCTTATTTCTAAAAATACCTATTTCCTTTGTGAGAAAACAGCATACAGCTATCTGTTCAGCTGAATTATTTGAAAAATCAACTCCTCTGATGTTGTCAGTTGTAAAGTTTGTGTGTCAATGTTATTTTCAATGCTGGAGATGCACTGGAGGCATTAAATTGCAGAAGTCGATTTGCCACCTGCTGAGAATGAGGTGCCTGCAAGGAGAGGGGGAGACCTTGCTCCCTCTGCTTTCCTGGTTCTCCAGCAGAAAGTTTAGCTGATTCTGCAGAACTTCCCCAGCTTTTTGCACTAGGGCAAATAACCACTCTGTTTTACCATGAGTACGAATGACCTGTGGACATGCAGTGAATGAGGAGAGGAGAAGATGACGATAAACCAGGAGCACACTGGGAGAACAGTAACAACATTTTTCCATTGCGAACACGCAAAGGACCTCTCAGAGTACTGGAGCAAAAAGTAAACAGCGGGGAGGAAAGTAGTTTGGAGCAGTGTTTTCAGATCACTCTCTGAGGATCTCAGGGTAGTGGTTTCAAAGAGACTACCACGAGTCACTGAAGGAGAGCAAACTTCCTAAGTTCACAGGAAATGTTTCAAGTCCCCAGCTCACTGCTTTGCAGGGAGTTGTAATGCCTTGCCCATTTTGTAGTGATTATTTTAACAGAATGACAGTTTAAACAGCAAAACTGTTCAAAATGTAATCTTTGTTCCTGACTTGTTCAAAGGGCATTCAGGGAAGAATAGTCCTTTTTTACTCTTAGTTACAATATATATAATTAGTTGATATAGCTAAATTCTATGGGCCCTGTTATTTCAGGGCTGTTCTCATCTGACCTTAAAGCAAGCGGCATAACCAAAACAAAGATATTATTATAAATGTCCAACTATATTGCCTTCATTTTTACATTCTCTATGACTGTGATTGTTTACATATCCATTTCTGCTAAATAGGGATATTACTATCCTATAGCACAGTGATGGTGAGAGATGTTTGTGGGTTTTGTAAATCAGAAGATATTATTGCTACTACAACCAATTTCCAGTATGGGGTCCTATAATGATAATTTAATAGATTTGTAATTTTTTAATACCAAAGCAGTATTGTGACTGTCTCAGTGGAAGTGATAACACTTTAAGCATTCATGTATATACTGGAAAGTAATAACCCTCATAATTTCTGTAGGCATGAAAGGGCTTGAAACTTGACAAGGTGTGGGTATTGGGATGACTGGAACTATATTTTTTTATACAGCTTTTTTTTTTTTTTTAATGTGTTATAACAGAATACTGATCAATATTTTTAAAATATGCTTGACAACACGTGGTTAGGTATTGGAAAATGTCTTTTTATCACATATTTAACTCACCTTTTTATTTTTCATTAATAGTGTGTTCTATATGAAAGTTCCTAAGCTCCACAGGCACAGCTGACCACAGGCTGTAAGGATGTCTGTGGCAAGGAAGGCTGATGGATGGGCCTTAACTGCAGACAGATTTCATCTGTCTTATCTAATGCTTATTAAGAAATCTAACCTCGGTTAAATTGTATTATACAAACCTTCAACTGTATCAAGGACTGCCAAATAGCTATTTCTCCAGTAATTACTGGACTTATATCTCCACCTGCTGGCTGATGGGGCAAAGGCCCATTCGAATGTTTAAATGAAATCCACCCAGTGTTTTGCCTGTAAAAGCTTTTCTTCTGATATGAAAAGAATTTAAAGCTATGGTTTTCAAGGGAGTTTTGTTCAAAGTTGTTTGGCCAGATATATATAACAAAGCCACGGACTTCAAACTAGTTGATCCTTGCATATTAGCCTAGGTCTTAATAAATGAAATATGGTAAGATTTTTTAATGAAAAAAAAAAAACAAAACACCTATTTAAACCCACCTACAGATACTTTCATTGGGAATGCATGAGCACATCCAAGAGTCAAGTACACAGGGCCTGTAAAAAGGTATTCCTATCTAACTCAATTAAGCTTAATAGTATAATAAGAATGAAGTCACTAGAAAAGTTATTTAAAAAAAAAAAAAAATAAGAACAAAGACACAGAAAAATCTGTTGTAGCAAAGGACTCGTACAGCTGACATAGGGTGATTACCAGTGTTGGCATCCAGCAGAAAAAAACCAAAGGAAATTAAAAAAAAAAAAAAAAAGGCAAACAAAAGAAAATAAAATTCAAAAATATCCCAATAGCAGTATAGACCTTAGCAAAGAGAAGAAACTGAGAGACTGCAATTTAGTAACAGTAAAATCAAGCAGACTGACAATGAGAATTTATTTCAGAATATATTTCATCCACTGGTAACAGTGGAGGAAAAGAAATGCTGTTTGCAACAGCTGATGATCATAGATGAGGAAGATTTTCCAATGTGATAACAGCTGTGAAAAGGGCAAATGTAATCCTGGAATTTATTTTGCTGTAGCCCTTGGCCCTTCATGGTTACAAAATATTTCAGAATGCCCCCTACTCCTTTTCCTCACGAGTCAGGATATCATCTCATCTCAGCCACAGATGGAATCGGTCATGCTTCTGTTGTCTTTTAGACACTACAAGCCATATAAAGAATAAATTTCGTACAGCACATGATGAAACTAGAAATCTGATGCTTGGACTGAGTAATAGTAACTCTGCCACACATGCACAGTTAGTTTTACAGAGACTTGGTTTAGAGCAGATGCATCAGGTGCCTCTACCAAAAAGTCATGTGAGTCACTTAGAATTAAGTATCTTTTTCTAGAGAAGTTCATGTTAAATGGTGCTAGAATTCAAATGCTAAATGAATTAGGTGTCTTCTAAATTTTCTTTTTTTTTTTTCCTCTGGGCAATTGCTTCAAATAGTTACAGAAATAACACAAAAAAAAGGGAGAGTGCCCTGAATGGAAAAACAGCTATTACCAAGCCAGAAATTAAATTCTTTAGAAATGTGGACGATAACTGAAAGAAGCTTGAAAGACTTTTTCTTCTGTAAACAATAGACACTAGCAGAAATATTAATTACCTAGTGCAGCTGTAGGTCTCAAGATAGCTGATTTTTGAATAGTTTCATAACTGAAACCAGGACATTCAGGTAGAGAAAGTTAATTACGAAACTTGATTAAATGTATTTATAAATGTCTGCATATTGTGATGCTCTAGACGAAGAAACCAAAATACCCCAAGAGCAGAACTGAAGCAGAAAGATGTTGAGTTCAACCCAAACAGTTGTGACACCAGCAGAACTTGAGGGCTTCCTGTAACTTCACAGCAGCAGAGCTGATGTCTCAGGTCTCTGAAAACACTGGTCTTTCTGGAAATGAACACACCTAAGCTGCCAGGCTGTTTAAAAATATTTGATCTAACAGGTAACAGCCTGTTGCTAAAGAGAAGTCAAATCCCATTTCAGTCTTCAGTGGCTTTCTTCATCCTCTTCTCATAAAATACCAGATCTGTAATTCCTCTGCATGTTCTGGCACAGCTCTACGTTCAGTTTCTTTGCTCCTTTTTCGGAAATAGCAGGTCAGATTTGTATGCAGCATCGTACTGCAGGCAATCCTCAACAGGGCTGTTGATCTATATCTGCTGGAAAGATCTCTACTAATAGATCTTAAAGTCGCATTTGCCCTTTCCAAAGCTTATCTGATACTTGTTTCATCCATTCCTGAACTATCTGACCTTGCATATCTCAGATACTTGGAACAGCTATTTTTGCAAAAGTTCAACTGATCCAGTCTTGGTCCTGATGAGGTAAAGGGGAAAAGATGTACAGGAGTGCAGCAAGATGGGATGTATTTGAAAGATTCGCTGAGAACCTTGATGTTGCTTTTCCAGTGCTTGAGTCCATTTTCATTCAATAAATGTTGATGTTTTTTCACTTCCATTTCTAATGAAGCCTGAAATTAACATAGTTTATGTTTACTTTCTTATTTGCAACAACATCACCAATAGTAACAGCATGGCACTGGGAACGCTTCTTGTAAAGCTGGAGGCAGAAGTGAAAAGTATTTTGGCTGGGTCCTGTATGTTGGGAGAAGTATTCTGAGTTATTTGATCCTTCCAGATATAATCAATATTTAATATCTCTACATTGAAACTACTATTTGTTCGAGGGGGAGATAATCCATGTAAATCTAAGTGAAAAGCTATTTTGACTCTCAACACTTTGGTAGCATCACTACCTTAACACAGATGATGCTTTTCCAAAAAGCTCAAGTAAACACATTTTTCTTCTTTTTGCCATTTAATTTTCTTGTTGGGATTTGCATGTGTAATAGCACGGAAAAAACAATAGATTTTTAAGGAATGAATTATAGCAGTTAATTATTCTGAAATTTCTGAAAAAACATAGATGAGCATGTATTACCAGTGAGCAAGATCTTATTAAGTAAATTTTGCCAGCTGGAAGTGTGACAAGGATGGCTAGCATTTTGATATTCAAATACACCTTGAGACTTCTGGTGTCTTGTGTATTTGCTGTTTAAATAAACTTGGTGTTAGCCATGAGGTCAGAGTCTGTTAATATTTACTTCAGAGAATTCTGCCTTTCTGAGCCTTTTATTTTTTTTCATCTTTCTCTGGTTTCTGTCCCTGTAAGAGTGACATTAACAGTATACACATCCTTCTAGAGGTATGATAGTAAGGGATAAAGTAAACTTTGGTGTCCTTAACCCATTTTTCAAAGTTAACTATTTCAGTCTGAAGAATGTACTGTTTTGGAGAGTCTCTTGTTGTGACTTAAAAAAAAATCTGTAGATGATAAAAGTAGCTGTAGCAGTAGTAGCTCATCACAGTGCCAGGGGCAGGGCTGGTAACTGATGTGTTGTCAGATTTGTTAGCTAAAACAGATCCCTGAGGATTTTCCTGACAGCTTTCTTTTCTGCACATTTGTTAGTTCTTATTTCTGAATTATTCAGCATTGCTGAAGCTAAGTCAGATAGCGTCTCTGGAGCATAATTAGCTAAGCAATGGTTAAAAAAATGGGGAATTAAAGAAAACAAAACAAAACAAAACAAACCCCCCGCAATTATATATTTGTTGTTTTGTGAATACTTGATTAGCAGTTTAAAATACTATCTGTAGTTCACAGGAATTTGCAAGGCAGGGCTGGGAAAATTGGGAAAAGATATCCTGATCTTAAGTCTAGTTAACAGCAAAACTACTGTGTAAAAGAGGGCAAAACCTGTACTTCTCAAGATATGTAAAAGCAGGTAGACTAACGCTGAAATGTGATATATCCTACATCTATCTCACTGTTAAGAGAAACAGAAGGACAGTCCTTTTCTCCATATGTTAAATGCCTTGGTTTTTCTTTTTCCGTGCCTCACCTTTTTTGGGGAAGTGAAATTAATTTAGTTCTCACCAAGATAAGAATATTTATCTAGTGTTTGATCTACTGCTTTTATTGCTAGAACAATGCTTTGCTATAATAAGGAATGACGTTTAAAGATTGGGAGGTTGATAAGCTTTTGATTAGGTATATAGCTGCTCTAATATTTGTCCCATGGTAAGCCAGAGTATTTTCACTTGTTTTCCTTTCAATATGAATAGGCTGGTTTAGCTTTAAAAGCATTGTTCTTCTTGACTGACAATCATCAGGCATCTCTAATCTATAGCAAAATGTACTATCAGGTATGCAGCATACATAACCTCTGTGTCTGCCATGACTGATGTATATGAGAGAAAAGACTTTGCTGCTGGTCCCTTGGTCAGTTCCAAGTGAACACACTTTGTTTTTTCCTTTGGAAGACAGATACTTGTGTCAGATGGCAGCTGGCTAACATGAACCCTTGGAAGTCTCTCAAAGACAATGGACATTCTTCTTGGGAGTGAAATGAAGTTTTAAGAAATTAAATGAGAAAACTATTTTGTCAATTCCAGGAGCACTTAGTGAAACTAAATTACTTTTTGTTTCTTTGACCTTTCACTAGGAGTTTCAAAGCTCTTTCTTAAAAAGTTTTGTTTGCATCACAAGCTTTAGGGAATGAGTTATGAAAGCTTCCCACTGAAATAGGAAGATATCAATACTGAATTTAATAGATAAAGCGAAGTGACTTACCAGAGAGGCATGTGACAATTCTAGGAAGAGAGCAAAATTAATTGTAATTATTTCAAATACCTTCTCCTTGTCTTAATAAAAGGATTAGACATTCTGGATTTGAGTTATTTTGATATTTCATACCATTATTAGGGTCTTGAGGAAAGAAATAGTGCTTTCCCACTGGAATAAAGGACTTAAAGGTCTGTGCTCCTTCTTATGTCAATGGCAGTGCATACACTTTTTGCAGCTCTCTGCATCTGAATTTGTCAAGAATTTGTCAACCATCCAATTGTCTATAAACTGTTTCATACTAAACCGCATACACTACGGTGCTGAAGAGTCGAAGTCAAATGGAAATGTCCACAGAGGTCTGCTGAGGAGAAATTTTGCTACTGAATCTTAGGCCTTCTTTCCCCATTTCCTTCAGCTGTTGACTTTCTTTATAATTTAACTAATTTAAATTAACTAGTTAATTAGCTCTTTGGCAGAAGAGAAAAAAAAAAATCAAGCATTTCCTAAAATACTTTTGGACATTTATCAGTCATGTTTGTAAATTTAAGTAAATAACATATGAATAAATTTTAACATTATTTAATAACAGCAGCAACCCCTTTCAGTTTATCATCAGTTGATGCATACATAGCTTTATTTTCTTCAAAATGCATGGAAATTCTATTTCAGCTTTCTGTGTACAGATCTTATGGGAAAGCAAATGGGTATATAGGTATTTACATTGAAGCAAGGAGACACAACGGTATTATACCAGGTGACTTGGTTGACTGGTCACAACAAATACAGCTCAGAATATGGAACTTTTGATCCATGAAGATAAATTTCAAAATATTATTAATGGAATAATTATGAGTGATACTCAGAGAAAAGTGTGTGCAGGTATTTTATAAACCTAAAAAGCTGACTTCAATAAGGAAAATGTTTTTTGAGATTTCTTAAATGCAAATTTCACTATTATAGAAAATAAAATAAATGACAGGAATTGGAAATGCTGGTATAAAACAAAAAGTTTTGTTAGAATTGTTATGTATTATCATTATCAGAAGTTGGATTAATGAATAGAACCTCCTAGAGGACAGGCTTAAAGCCAAATTAGCCATCTGTCCATATTAGTTACCTGCAGGAGTAATGTTAGAGTTGGCTTCAGGAACCCTCCAGCTGGTGTTCTCCAAGGGAAATACTGGATGTCCTCATTTTGAGTGCACCTTGCAGACACACTTTCCTACCATGAAGGCAGGGGCAACGCACTCTGATAATAACAGCAGCAAGCAGAATAGGTGAACCAGGGAAAAGTTTGAAACTGAGGTTGCGCTGGCTGTGGCTTCCCCACGTTCTTCCAAAACTGGAGTGATTCTGTAATTCTGATTTCAAGCACCTAGAATCCTGCAGATCTGGGACGTCATTGCTGGTGCAAGTGATACTGCTGGGTGCAGCATAACTGGGAAGGGTGGGCTTACTCTTCTGGGTCTCAGAAGCAGCCTAAAACTCAGAATGTGCCCAGGAGTGATTTATCAGGTATGGCAGATGCAGGAATTTCCCCAGTGACTTGAAAATCTGATCTAGAGAGTGAGAAAAAGGAGGATATGTGTGGTATACAAGAATATGTATACTTACTATGAAATTTTGGGACAGGCAAGAGACAGATTGTTTGAGTAACTCTGGATGAGGGAAGAAAGGAAAATGATTTTTTTATGGTAGGTATTACAGAATATTTACTCTGTCTTTGGAGGCTATTGTATACCACTTAATCACAAAGAAGTGAATGCATCTCTCTTTGAGCATGGATCAAAAATTAGAAAAATACTAAATAATCCACTCACAGTTGTCTAAAAGATAAAAAATTATTAATATTGGCTTGTCAGGAACTGATGCTGTCACAGAAGCTTCATTTCCTTCTTTGACAGAGGATGTGGTGCCAAGAGACATGGGGAGAATGTGACTACCTCCCTGCCACTAGGATGCTCCTGCTGTGGGGCAGTCTGTCACATTGCTGACTTAGTGTTGCCTCCTGTGCTTTACAGTACTCACCTCCAGGAGCCATGTAAATTAGGAACTCAGGTACTTAGAAGAATAGGGAGGCAGGGGAAAAAAAAAAGCAATCTTCCAAGGCTTTTGCTGTTGCCAGTGTGGCTTTCTCATAACACTGGTAAGTGTGGATGCATCTTTGATTTTCATCAGATGGCTGCAGACAGGTTGAGAAGAAATTGTTGTCAAAGAGTAGCTGTGAATGGTTTGATGTTAAACTATGAGATTAGTCTCAAACACTGATGCAGGTCCCTGAGGCAAATGTCTCTGCAGAACACCACATCCTAGTTCTGTTCAGTGTCTTCATTAATTATCTGAACAATAAATAGGTAGCAAATTTTTTTTTAAAACCAAGTAAGCTGGCATTGGCAGGGGCTTACAAGTCATTGGGAAGACAGGGTCAAAATGCAAGTTGCTCCTGGCAAATTGAAGAAATAATTAGAAGAAAATAATGTGAAATTCAGCCCTGGAAAGCATTGAGTGCCTGAGCTGAGGAGAAATATAAAGCATAAATGCAAATAGCTAGCTAGTAGCACTGCAGCAAGGAAAGGTTAAGAGTGTTATATTGTCAAATACACAGAAAAAGTCAATTTTCATTATGCATCGTGTTAACATTGGTAAGAAATTGCAGGTAACTATTCCAGTCTGCATGCTTGTGAAGTCTTGAGTGCATTGTCTGTGATCACCGTACCAGGGAATTATGCAGTAGTCATTTGGAGACTCCTGTTACCTTCAGTTGTTAATCCAGAACAGAGATGACTGAGAGGGGAGGACATTATATCTGTTTTCTGATATGAAAAATGTCATTAAAAAAGGGGATAGTGAATAGTTGTTCCCATGGAGACTAGGGCAGGTTTTCAAATAGTTGCAGCATTGTCCCCACTTTATTTACTGAAGTTTGCATCAGGCAAAGGCAGTGTGTGAATTGGTCAAGAAGACAAGCTGGTTCATCAGCCCTGAGTATTTAAGGAGTGCTATACAAAACTTCAGAGGTGGTGGTTCACTTGTGTACAGCTGTTTATTTTGCTATGAAAACTTCATTTCCATGGCCAAAGAACAATGCTTAGTTATTGGCTGAACTCTTCGGCTCTATCAAGGGACTTAATTTTGAGACATAGGGAGGAACATTCTTAATTCACTTCAGTACTTCCTGTATTTAAACCTTTAGTAATAAAGGAGATGTTTAACTTGAAAAAGTTTTATTTTAAAGATTAAGATTTGTCATACTGAAAAGTAATTCAAGCAAAATTTCAAATATATTCAAAGCTAACATCAGGGGCATGTGTGAAATCACATTTCAAAGGATTGTTTGAAATGTAGCTTCCTGCATGGTAGCCCTGAAAACATGTTGTTTGATATTATAGGTCAGTATTTTAATTCTTAAAATTAAAAATAATCCTTCTTAAGGTGTTTTCAGCAGCTAACTAGGCTGGCATGAATGCAGGATGTGTGATTGCACTGAGGCTGTAGGAGTCAGGCCCAGCTAGAGCAGTTTAGTGACTGAGGAAAGCCCTCCTCATGTATCAATTTATAAGCAAACAACTTTTTGCAAAAATTGGTATTTCGAAGGATTCTTTGCATCAGCAGGCAAGCCATGCACTTCCTGAAAATGGATTATTTTTATGTTTTGCTACGTACTGCAATAGATTGCATGCTGGCTTCTTATTTAAAAGATCTTACATTAATCTCCACCTAGAGTACAAATTAGCTGTGCTTCATCAATAAAACTCTGTAGCTGGAAAACTAAACTCAAAATCTTTCATTCAAGAAGAAAAATGTTCTTGACTATATTCCTTTCTCTGAAACAGGAGCTTTTTATTACTTACACTATTTGTCAAGAATATGATACATATTTCTTGCTGAATACATGGCTGTTGGCTTTTGTCTTAATAATGAAATACATGCACACATGCTCTCAAAGTATCTTGACAGTGGAGTGACTTCATTATTCCACAGAGATGTGAAGATCTATCGTAGGATTATTGGCTCAGATGCATAGTGTTCATCATGTGGACATCATTGCTCATGGCAATAGGAGTTTGTGGAGACTGATATTATTCATTTGGAGTTTTGCCTGGCACCCGTCTTTATTCTTAGCACACAGCAATAATGTGTTGATCTTGAAGAGCTACTAGGAATACATACATGGATCTTTTGCCAGCATCTACTGTGTACTTCCAGAGTTCCTCAAGTTACCAAAGCAAAAATAGGAAACGTTTTTCTACTTAATTTTCTTCTTACTCATTACTTTAGATGACACCTACAGCAGTCATCTTTAAAAAACAAACCCCAAACAGACAATGCATCTCTTGCTTCACTGCTCTCTGACAGAATAAATCCCACAAGAAGTTAAATCAGGTCTCAAGGTGAATCCCTCCCCTGTGACACTGGCAGAGGAAGGTTGTTTTGTGTGTTGCTTCTACATGGGGAGCTGGAGTACGATGAGTTTTCTCCTTGGGAAATGCAGATGTATGAACCACTCCCAGATTAATGGGAAGGTATCTAAAGGGTATTGGTACAGACAGGGTGATGTATGGAGGAAGAACACTGCTAATGCAGAGCATGCTGTGTCAGATTTGTTTGAAGCTGCTGTCCCTGCTCTGGAAAGAGAAGCAACAAAGACAAAATGCTGACCTCTGTGAAGCTCATTCTTTCTCTAAGAAAATGTACTGAGTCTTTCTTGCTATTACTCTTTGTCAAGAAATTGTATCTTCCAGCTAGAGCAGGTTTTAGCCTCCAGGAATAGTTGCATCTGCAAGTGATTGAAAGATGTTGTCAGGAATCCACTTCACCTGACCCCAAAACACAGTTTAGCTGTGACTGTATTGCTTTCCTGCCTCCATTGAGAGATTAAGCCTCATCACTAAAGAGCAAACTCAGTTATGAATGGGGTTCTTTTAGCAATACTTGGAAGCAGATTTTTTCCATTTGGCTTTTTGCTTTCCCACTCACTCCTAACATTAGCTGTTAATGGAATAGCATCTTCTGTAATTACAGTGGAGGCATGGTTCTGCTTTTAAAGGATAGTTATGAAGGGAAAATATTTGCAGTGTTCTGTTTCATTTTTATCTTTATTCATAAACATAGCATTTAGAAACATGGCATCTTGTGTATAGCTTCAGAAGGCAAGCTATAAAACTGATTCTGTCAATGCTAATAATTTCCATCTTTTACCTGCAGTTCCATGTTTTATAATGTACTTATTTGTGCTTTTCCATTTTTCTTTAATTGTGTGTGTAAGAAGGCTCATGCATAATATTCTTCCTTTAAATCTTTCATTAGTTTTATTTTCTTGCCAGCAGAATATGGCTGAATGCTACAGCAGCTGCTTTGCAACTATAACTCTTATCTCTTATTACTGGTAATGACAGCCAACAATTTACTGTGTATATTAAGTTTGGTTATGTGTTGTTGTATAACTGAAGTTTTCAGGAATATATTTTCATGGACTTAGGACAACAAATGTCAGACTGACCTAATTACTGTTCTTCCCTACAGTTTCTATGGGCCCTCTTCTGCGAGCTGGAGATTAGTTGTTTGAAAATGTATTCATTAGCAAAGTTTTCAGATTTATTATCCTGCTGTTTGTGGCATCATAATTCCCATTTCTGTTTAGCTGGTATTGAGGGAATATTTCTACTTATGAAAGTAAAGGAAAGACTGCCCTATGTGGACAGAGTGAAGCCTGATATTAAGACTTGTGCTGTTGGGCTTGCACTAGCTGCAGAGAGAAACATCCCTTGATTGCTGCCCCCTTTCAGTTTGCCAAAGGAGCTGGGGAATGAGCTAGTATAGGTTCAGAGCAGGTAGTCAGGGAACTTGGGTTGAAAGATCAAAGAGAAAGGTGATTACAGTGACAGTGTAGACACAAGCAGTCCTGTCATCAGAAGACTTCTGTCCTTCAGAAGCACACAGCTTTATTCAGTTATCATAATCTGTGCTGACCCTGGCAATTGTCACTGAAGAAACAGACGATAATCTCAAGAGATTAAGGGTAGATTACTGAGTGGTACAAACAGAGGTGATGTAAATACCTACAGGGCTACAGTGGTGTCCCATGGTGAGAAGGTTCTGGACAGATGGAGCAGTTTGGCTCTAGGGAAATCGGATGATCTGAGGTGTGAAGCCTCTCTCTATGCTGACACTGCGCATGGGTTAGAGCAGCACCTTGATCTTTAACCAAGACCTAGTTCACGCTTGCAAGGACAGGCACAGCATGCAAGGCTGGGAAGCTGGGAAAAGTGGAAACACCTCAAAGCATAGACTCAGGACCTTAAAGCAGCCTCTGACAATCCTCTTTGAATCTGCATTTGAAGTATTTCCATAAGAAGCTAAGAAACCTGTTGGAGCAGAAGCACTGAGCACTCTTTGTGTAGTCTGTAAAATGATAACGGTATTACCAATTCCATTCTATGAATATCATCTCCTTAATGAGACTATCTGTCAGCAACCATCTAGACAATATAAAGCCTATTTGTTCATGGTGGTGAATGGAACTGTGATGGAGGAGATCAGATGAAAAGACAGTTTCACTGGGGCTGGTAGCTGCCATTTCTAACAAAGATTGTTCTGATTATTTGTTATTAAGGATTTTCTTTTTCTGATGTGTTTTTTTTGTGTTGGTTTTGGTGGGTTAGGGTGGGGTTTGTGTAAATTTTTAATAATAAAGCCTTTATGTGTCAGTTGCAAGATCCTTATTACTGTCCAGTTTGCCTTCCTGCTTCTTCAGGATTTGATATGCCTTTTGCGTGCCTTCTAATTTAATTCTGAAGTGACAGGGCTTTCACTAGCAGTTTTTTTGGAAATGATTCAGGGATGACTGACTCACTAAAACGTTTCTAACTCTTCAGATGTTTCTTAAAATAACTGTATCGTTTATTTTATCTGTATACTATTAGTCTAGATAAATGCAAATGAAAAGTATTTCCTGGAAGTGAGTATAGATAGGCATCTTGGGATTCAAGCTGATGCCATAGCAGTGCTTACAAGTTATTGTTTTCAGTTCTCAATTGTTTCTTGCAGTATTTTCATTGCAGATGTGTATAGGTTAGGGTGACCCCTCCTGATCCTTGTGCTGTTACATGGCAGGCAGTGGGACAATGCTCGCACAAGGGTAGCTGGGCAGTGTGAGTCTCTGGATCCACGAGGGAGAAAGCCTGCAAGGCAGCTGCAGTCACTACCAGGAAGTCACCCAGAAGCCATGTACCTTGTCGTGCCCTAACCCACATGAGGCAGCTTTACTTCTGGGGAACTGCTATTACACTGCCTTTGAATTACTCCCAGAGGTCTCTTTTGGCTTGCTGTTTTCAGAAATATATGTTTTACCTTCTGGCTATATGCAAATTTTAGTATGTAACTCCTAGGGTCAGGGAGGTTGGCTGGAGGTACTGTTCTGTGTGTTGGCAGTTATGCTGCACAGGGATTCTTGTTTCCAGCTCTGAGATCAATGTGGTTTGCTCAGAATAGTTTGCACTATAGCCTGTACAAATTAGCAGAACTCTATGGCAAATTCATTATCCTTATTTGCCTTCAAGATCAGGTCCAGAGTTCGGGTACCACAGCATAATTTCACTGGTGATACATTCTTCATACACTTAAACCATCTACAGACCCACCTGCAGGTTTGCAAGACATGAAGCAAAATCATGTATTCAGCCATACAGATTTCTAGTGCTTCACCTCAAGGTATGACCATTTACCAGTAATTAGTGTAATAAGTGTACGTGTGACACTTATGTAAATATGCACTTATATTTAGAAGAAAAGAAAAATGTGATATTTCAACTAGGATAGTCAATTTTCATCTCAGCTGCCTATCAAAATATTCACATAGCTGAAAGAGTTTCTAACAGAAGTGAGCATTTATAACAGCAATCAGCAACTCTTGCTATCACAACATTTTACTAACAGTTAATGAAAACTGTCTGTACTGTTTTTGAAAGCAACCAGTTCACATCCAAAAGCTGCAAGCAAAACACTAGATATATCTCTTTTTTGAGGAAATAAAATAAGCTCTTGGGTATCTTCTGCAATTTCTGACAGCCTTATTGTTGAAAACATCCAAAAATATTAATCTCCTATAGATCACACTGTAAATATTCTTTCTAGCTCATTCTTACCAAGGTACAGTTCCATGCACTTTTAGTAGAGACTGAATGAGTTTATGTAATTGTGGAGAGCTATCCCTGGACCAGACTTTCATTTTATTTTTATTATGAAATGGAGGGGTTTTGTTTTCTTTTGGTTTAATGTGCTTTACTATGATAATAAAACAGGAAGGTTCTTTTCCCTGGGTTTCCACAGCCCTGCCTGCCCACCTTTACAACAATGTCAAATTATAAGTAGATGCTGTCATTGGACAATTAAGTGCTCAGCCTCATCAGTTTTAAGCTCCTTCATCCTTCATTGTGAAGTGCTTTCCAGTGCTTTTCTGTCAGTTCAGTTTTTGAAAAACTACTTTCTCTGTTTCACAGTTTTTACAAGAAAATATTATTGTGCCTCTGATGCGGACAAGGAGCAATCTAATTTTTTTTTTAGTTGAGTGGCTGCCTCCCCATTACCCTCCATAATAGGGCAACATAACAAATTATAGAGCTTTAACAAATAGCAGTGAAGCATCTAGGAGCATGCCATGGTTTAACCCCAGCTGGCAGTTCAGCACAACTGAGCTGCTCGCTTACTCCCCACCCTATGGTGGGATGGGGCAGAGAATGGGGGGGGGGGGGGGGGTGGGGCGGGGGGAGGGGGGGGAGGGGGGAGGGGGCTGGGGGGTGGGGGTGGGGGGTGGGAAGGTGTGAACTGGGAGGACTGGGAATGGGGCTGGAGGCTCG
>JANIJG010010559.1:1686-19832 GCA_024611175.1 Megaceryle torquata
AAACAAAAAAAAATTAAAAACAAACAAACAAAAACAAAAAAAAAAACCCCAAAACCCAAAAAAAACAACGACACCCCCCCCCCCCCCCAAAAAAAAGACACAGACTGTCAGTTTTGTATAGAACCTAATCCAACTGGTGTGCTTACAGGAACACCTACAGACTAAGTCCCAAACAAGGTCTGAAAAAAAAAACATGTAGGTCTTAATGTAGGCTTAAAAGCAATCAGAGCCCGGTCAAAACCAAATTACTTCTAGACATCTGCATGAATAAAGTATTAAGCTGTCATGTTTTTTGACATCAGCTTTTTCTCATATTAGCATAAAAGCTGAGAGCTTGCAATTTTGGGTTTACCTTTCTCACATCCAAAAAGGGACTCAAGTGGAATAGATTAGTCTTTGGACTCAAGACCAGCTTTTGAGATAAGGACAGGTTTCATTAGTGACTGTTTTCCTTTTTATATTTTAGACTTTTTGTTGTAAACAAATTTATAAAAAAAAAATAAATCTGTATTGGAAATGGTTCTGATGTAGAACAAAAAATGTGGTTTAAATCTTATTACATGGGCAAAGCTAAAGTGGTATTACCATTTCAGTGAGCAGTGTTACAGCCTTTAAGCCTGCTTGTTGCAAAATCTGGTTGGTGTTTCTGTTGGTTATGGTTAGTGTTTGTGGTGTAGCAACATGTAGCTTCAAGGTACTACAAGAATTGATGGGTCAACAGTGTTTGAGAAGTATCGTGCAATAAAAAAAACTGAAGGGTTGCTGCTGCTGGCCTCGTGCTCAGTTTATAGCCCTGAAATGTCAAAAGCTGACAGAAACATCCGACATCCAGCAGGTGCAAAAATACCCTGCGAGTTTGGAATGAGAAATGCTATTGATTTAGCTCCGTTAGAACTATCTAATACAACCTGAAGTTCAGAGAAAAAGTTAGGCACCATGTGTTTGAATTGGTGTATTTTTCCACTTGATGGGCATTTAGCACTTTATCAAATCTAGTGTCGATACTTTAAACTGTGTAAGATTTCAGTGTTTACAGTCTACTGTAAATTGACTGTAGTCCAGTTCAGAGAGTGGAGTATGTAATACCACTTCTGTGAAGTCAGTTTTGTTCGCAGACACGGCTCAAATGAAAATGGCCTGTAGTCTCTCACCTGAAGCACACAAGAGACTGAAGGAAAGAAAGAGTATGGAAGATTCTGGAATTCCAGCAGAGTAATGAAAAAAGCTGCCTGCAATTTTCTGTCAGGCACCTGTTGTCCAAATTGCCACACTGATATATATGGCAGTTCTTCTGATGTCACTTTACTGCTTTGTGGCCTTAAAAGAAAAAGCAATTGAGGGCAGTACTAGGATAATTTTTGCTAACCTCTTTCTCAGTCCTTAGCTGTCTCTGTTGAGACTAGCATCTTCCTGCAATCTTAATTGAAGGAAACTGGAAAAGAACTGAAAAATTATGTTAGTCATTCCTTTACATCATGGTTGAGATGTAATAGTAGAAGCTGAGAAGTCTGTAGTCTGTATCTTACCTGATTAGAAAATCAGCTGTCAGTATATCTTTCACTAGGATTTGTTTTTACATCAAAGTACTTCAGACTTCTGTGGAGTAAACTTGGTATGAAATTCATGATCAGGAGTTCCAAGTCATGTGCTTATGGCTAAAATCAAAATGCTACTTGATCCTGCATTAGTCATAACCCAAAGAAAACATATCGATTCTTTACACATCTTGTGACACACAACAAAACAGATAAATACAGATGTCTCAAAAATCTTCACTTTATTTTCCATGTTTATATTTCAAAAATATTGTATACAGGGGATAGTCAGATTAGTGGGCCTGTCTACATTGAAAAATAATGTAAAATGCTTTTTCTTTTTTTTTTTTCTTAGCATGTAACAACTTATGCTGAGCAAATATTACTTAAGTGGAACACAGTATTGTTTTGGAAATAAAATTGTATTAATTATCTGAGTAATATTTCAGAGTGGAAATGAAAAGTACATAAAGTATTTCTGTTAGAAGCATAAAATATATTGCTGGAAGTCAGTTGGTATCCTGATCCATCATTGCTTTTCATTATACTGTTGCTGTTCTTACATTTTTAACTTAATTTGGCTATGCCTATTGCCCCTCTGCTAGTTCTTAGGAAAAATTCTTTAACTATGCAAAGCAGTTGTCCAGGGAGTCCTACTCTATGGATTGTTTCTGGTTACCGGTCTGCAGAATTAATCCTACCTCAAAGGTAAAGATAGTTTAAACCCACCACCAAAAAAAACCCCAAAACCTCAAACTTAAGCCCGCAAGACATGTTTCAATTTATTACAAGTGTCAGACTGGTAGAATAATTTTGCTCATGTTTTGAGATGACTGATTATTAAACAATTTTTAAAATAGTCTGCCACACTTAATGATGATCATTTAAATAATGCTATTCTAGATGATATTTAAAAGGTTTAGTTGCATATCCATTTCTAGTTGCCCTTTGATGCCCGTGGGTGCATAAGGGTTACTATTAGTCAGGGCACTTTTAGCAAAGAAATAGCTAAGTTGGCTGGATCTCTTTTTTAATTTTTTTTTTTTCCCCAGATTGCCTGTTTCAGGTTGATGGTATACTTTTAGTAACAATGTGGTTAGGATCCCAACTTCATGTGTCATTTAAGCAGTTGCACCTTAAAGCACTCCACCTCTGAACCAGAATGGGATCATTTAGATGTTATCAGACACATTGTGACACATCCTTTCTCTGCTCAGCCAGAGGTAATTTAGTTGCAGAACAAGATGGTACAATTACAAACCAAAACCTTATCAGCATTCCTTATTGTAGCAGAATATTATTCTAGACACCCCGTTCATCAACAACTGAATTTTGGAAATTGCGAAGTTCCTCAGTTTATTGCATATTTTAATTATAGACTTCCAACACATGTTCCTGATTTTACTGTGTGCATACCAAGTCATCCATCTGGCTTTTTCTGTAGCATAATTTTGATCTGTAGTACCTGTTACTAAAGATAAAAGTGACTTTGAAACAATATTCTGCCTACAGAGTTTTCACATCATTATGTAAAAGTGAAATTGATGTATTCCCACTTTATATGAGATACTGCAAAAGTAACAGGTAGTGCTGATATAACTCAAATGAGTTGATTGCCATGTAATTTAGCCAGTAAGATTGTAAATATTTGCCTAGATACATTTTGGACATCTGTAACCTGAAAATAATCTGGAGGATCTTGGGTACGGTTTTGGGTGGTCATTCAAACATAAAGAGGACTTTAAGTCTTCACATGACTTTGTTAACAGCTTACTGAGTTTCCTTCTTGTATGTGCTTTTGGAACTACTAGCTACTATGAAAGCTTTGTTGTAAAAAATGTTGCTTTATGTGAGTAGAAGGGATAATATCCAGTGTCTTGAGTTTTTTTTAAAAGGAGGTAGAATCTTGTTCCACTTTACTGTGGTTATCACTGTTTATTTAATGTTATGTTTTCTCAATGTAAACTTTAATGGTGGGATCAAAGGCAGTTACACTTGCTATAACTTTAGAACAAAATCCACAAACCCAACTTTAGTTACAAATGCCAGCCTGAAAAAATCCTCACACTTTCTTCTTCTCAGCATGTGCTTGTCAACACACACATTCTGTACAATGTGATAAGACACTTTTAGTTAACATGTGCATGCAACCAAAATAGATTAAAGGCATGTAATGAATTTTTTAAGACAGTACAGACTAAACAATCAGGACTTTAAGGCATGTTAGAAACAGGGAGGGAAAATAATTGTGCTCATTTATTCAGTTTTAAAATGAAACAAAAATGATTACATAGCTTTCTAATTGACAGTCAGAAATCAATCTTTTGAAACAGCATACAAAAAAAATCCAAGTTTAGGATGAGAAAAGCACGCATCTAAAGAATGGCACTAGTTTACTAAAAAGTAAGTACAATAGATTGTCCCACTGTATTTGCATTTGTGTAATCAAAGTTCCAGCAGTTAGCTGCTTGCTTTATAGTATCTTTAAAAACTTTATTAGTGTGTTGCTGCTCTGGCCTATAAGAATCTGGCTTTTACGTCTGTGTAATTCCCATTGCATGGGATGCAAGTTACAACTTGGAATAGATGACAGAACTGTCATGCAGTCAGAATTCTGCTTTAACTAGCTACATGCATAGTACAGCAGAGCTAGATACCTTGCTGGGATCCTGCAACATGCTCCACTTTCCATGCAATATGCTAAGCATTCTCACATCAGTTCATGGGTGTTCTCTAGAGCACTAAGGAAACTATCTTGTTTGTATCCTCAAAGGTTGGCAATTCCTATTGAGAGTGCTTTTTCTTTTCTTTAATGAGTTCTAATATATACTTGAAACCATGTAGTTCTGCAGTGTCAATTAAGCTAGCCTAAAAAAATCTCTGTTTATGTCTTATCACTGCTGCCAGATGACAACAAAAGGCAAAAAGAAAATCTAACCAAATAGCAGGTCAGGGTCATTTTGCATTAACCACTGGTTCATGCTCTATCCCTTAAAATGCAATTTTTGTGCTTGTTAAGCACGTAGGTGGAGATTTGTTTTTGTCAAGCTGCTCTTCAGATTCCTATTAATCATATACAGGTTGTTAAAATTGCCCTTTTCCACATGCATTTGATATATAAACTGATTCTTCTTGTATTAGGCCATGAAGATGGTAGCTGATGTTTCCCAGCTCTTGGGACAGGAAAGTCATTTCATGACAGTTTCCTCAAGAATGTTCTGTCCTGTCTTGTGTGCTCCCCCCACTTTTCTCTCCAGATCAACCTTCTTACCCCTCAAAAAAAAGTGCAGTTAGACAATTTGCCTAACATCTTATTCCCCTGCTGCTGAACCAGCCTAGACATGACATTAGTACTGGGACAGAAGGAAGCATAAAGTAAGAGAAACTGAGTTGAATAGTTCTCAGGGGATGAGAGGGGTATAGTACAAGTTGCATACTTTAAACAAATGGAATGGAGTATCTTAGAACAGGCAGGCAGATATTGGCTGCTTAGATTTTTATCACTTTGGGGCAGTTCATACCAAGTCAGGGAAGCTAATCCAAGTTTAAAGAGATAATATGAAAGACAGGGCAAAAGCAGACTGATTTAGAGAGTCAAATTAATTTAAAAAGGTCCAGCAGAAAGTGACTGGGTCTCGGAAAAATGAGGCCAGCAGCTAATGCAAAATAAAGCAACGTTCTTTCATAGGCAGACAAAAAGGATATGCAAGGCCTGTTATTTTAGTGCAGCTGATGTGCTTAATCTGTCTCTAATAACTTGCTGGTTTAGATATACCCACGGGTGCATCTGGCTTTAAGTAGCCTAAAGGCCAGCAGTGAAGAAAAAAACTTGAAGAATAAAGCTTGAAGTGTAAAACTAGTATCACTACCTGTTTCTTAGGGGTGGTTTTTTGCCTTGCTTTGAAGGTTAGAGAAAATAGCATAAGGACAGCAATGCTCTTAAGTCTGGGCTTTTAACTCCTGTGCTTAGGGAGTTTTCAAAAGGCCAATCAAACTGCCTTCAGAACAATTTTGGGCCGTCTGACCAGCATAATAAGAATGAGTACATGGCCTAGTACCCTTCTGTTCTATGCCACTAGAAGGGATGAGGTGGTGTTTGTTTCTGTCTCATTTGCAGACAGTGAGATGGAGTATTATATGCTTTCTTCCCTTTGCCAGCTGCTGTTGGTGAGGGCTGGATTTCAGAGGTCAGAGATTCACGTGTTAAAGTGAGACAGCTTGAAACTGCCCTAAGGTTACACTGATTTTTAAAAAGCAAAGCAAAATTGAGTATTTTATAAGACAGAGGC
Source organism: Megaceryle torquata (assembly GCA_024611175.1). Classification (NCBI taxonomy): domain Eukaryota; kingdom Metazoa; phylum Chordata; class Aves; order Coraciiformes; family Cerylidae; genus Megaceryle; species Megaceryle torquata. The sequence goes on from JANIJG010010559.1 coordinate 7,511, forward strand.
AAAATTACTATTAAATATTATACAATTATTGAAAAAACATATTCCAAGTTGCAGTTCACTCAGGTCAAAGAAGCTACATCAATCATCAGAGATCTTTTTAATCGTACCAACAAATGCCCACTATACACAAAATACTAAAAGATACAGGGTCAATGGGTTATCAGGGATATTGACTCTCTAGGTAAGCAAACATGAAAAATTCAGAGTCCCAACATCTATCTATACTTAAGAAAAGTATATAGGTAAATACAGGTTCACCTAATGTAGGTAAAATTGAATGAAGAATCATTGATCAGTCAGAGAACTTGATGTAAAAAGACCACAGAGTCATGAAGCCTCTGTCCATAGTTTTGTGGATATTTGAGTGGAATTTGACTTCATCAGTGGATAACAAAATGCGACTTCTCTTCCAACTGAACTTTACTGAGTGAGCAGCTGGGGTTGCAGAGACTGTTTTATTAGTTTGTCCTTTAGACATGTGTAATATGCAAAATGCTAGAAATAACTTAATTACACTTCATTTAAAAGTTGAAAAGATCCACCTGAAGTGTAAGTTTAGCCAAGGCCACAAACTCATTTGAGTTTAAAACATACATAATACCTTACCATGCCAAAGGATCTCAAGGCTTTTTATAGAAGATCTGCAATACCACTGTTAAATGAATGAAACAAGCAAGTCTTTGGTTTGAGAGGCAACGGGAAAAATATTCAGCAACAAAAAGTAGCAGACACAGAATGTCCATAAATGGAAGAATGAAACAAGGTCAATAAAGAGTACCTAAGGCACCTTGTTTATAGTCATCTTTGCTACACTCCTTAAGACCTCCAAATAATATATAAAACTACAAATACTAAGGAATGTGAAGATGAAACATCAGAAGACAAAATACTTTACTCTTATTCCTAGATAAAATTCCCATGATAAAAGGATGTGAATAAATAATTTTTCCAAGAGATAATTAAGTGAAGAATCAGAGTTAGAAGAATTAATTAAAAAAGGAACCAGTACCATTAAGAGTAAGTTCATTTGATACTCATGAATTGCAAGTGAAAATGAAGTAGAAAAGAAGGCTGGACACCGAGGTGTGGATATTTTCTTTAATGTCTAGTGCATTTCTCCATCTCAAGTACTAAAGAAGGTAGGAAAATCTCCCTTAAATTAAAAATTAAAAAAAAAAAAAGTAAAAATAAAATGGGTGAGTGCAGTCTGTACTCACTTCAGGAACATGCACAGCAGGAAGTGCAAAACTGTCCTTGCAAAAATAAAATATGCAAAGGAGAATTTTTGAAGAGGGATGTGAATTAATTTTCTTCTACAATAAATATATTTAATTACACACTTAGTTGAGACTTTTATCCAGTGCAGTATGTAGCTGACTCTTAATATAAGCTATATCTGAGGATGCACTGGTTTAACTTTTGGGTTGGCCACTCCTCCCTGCAAATCTATCCCAATTAAAAAAAAAAAAAACCAACAAAAACCCAAAAAAACACACCAAAAAACCCAACAACTGGGCATCAGGAGAATCCCATTACTTCTTTGTCTCAGTACTAGATGGCTTGTGAAAGTGAGTCAGCTGTGTTGAGTCAGTTCCCTGTTCTTATAGTACGAAAAAGAGCTTGTAATTACAGCTCTCTTTACCATAACTGGCTTACTTCATGTTCGCTGAACTGGGTGCAAGATGTTCTGTTTCCAAATTCATGTTACCTCCCTAGTGATAGCCAGAGGGAAATTCATCCCTTTGCCTACTTTTCAAGACAAAAAAAACCCCAACCAATCAAAAAACCCTTTATCCATCTCAGCCTCTGGCCTTATTTGAATATTAGTTCATTTATACACACCTCCTAAAAGTTTCAGAACACCATGAGAAACTGGAAGAAGAAATCTGTAGGTTTCCAAATGTGTGCAGCAAAAGAGGAAGTGCTGAACACTTCAAGGATATAAATGCTTGTAATTTTTTTAACATAGTTTTGGGACTATTGAACTAAAGCCTGCAATAGCGAGAAGCCTGGTTACATTTTAATGCATATTAATTAAAAACTGTACAACAGCATTTAGTGTTCATGAAGAAGATTGTTACACTTTTGGCATTTTTAGGAAAGCACGTCAAGCTTTAAAGTAGAATAGGACTGTACTGTCTTTCAGTACCTAGATTACACTGAGAATTTGTGCTCCCGAAGTACATAAAACCACAAACGTTTTCCTCATTGTCTGTTTTTACCTGTGTCCTCCCCAGGTATGGCCCATTTCCTGTTCCCTCGGAGCTACCTTTGGCTATATGGCTGGTCTCATTATTGCACCTCTGTGGATACACTGGAACCGGAAGCAGCTTACATACAAAAGCAGATAACTGGAGCAAAGAGAGACAAGGTATTTCTTTGTGCAGATTCCATACAGACTGTGCAAAAGTTGGGGATTTTAAAGATATATATATATATATATGTATAGTCAAAGCAGAAGACTACCCAAGTTAATTTAGAGTATTTCAGGCCAAGCATCTCCACTCAATAAAATCACAGATGCCATTTCAGCATGGTGCAGTTTTTGCTTCCTCTAGACTATGTAACCCTGAGAGATTGTACCTTCCAGTCTGAATAAAATATTTGTAATAGATGTGGTGGTGGCTTCTTCTTATAAGTTCGTTGAGTTTGCTTTTATTCCTGTGGATTTCACTGGTTGTAGAAGGCAGACTTGTAGTTTTAGCTTTCAAACCTGTGACAAGTTTGCTGTGTATTTAATGCATTGTATTTAAACTCAGTAGAATTTCACAGTAAGCCTGGCCATTGTCAAATGAATCTCACGTGATCAAACAGCAGTTTATGCATCTGGAGCCTATTCTCTTCTTCACTGTGTGTTTCTTTGGAGTTAGAATGGCTATAATAGCTTCATCAAAAACGGTCTTCAGTCCCTTCTGTGTTAAAGCTGAACACTCCACATAGCAGTAGGCTCCTATCTGTCAAGAAAATAAGTTAATACAATAACAGTAGATTTCAGCTGTTCAGTTTTAGCTGTGCACTTCTGCATTATTTTTTTTTTCCTATAGTGACATCACAATGTTTGGCTGTGATCTAGGAAAGTTATCTGCATGTGCATCTCCCTATAGAAGAAAACAAGATTTGTCTTTTGGACAAAAATCTGGAATGTATTTAGGCTGGTTTAGTTTGAAAAGGAAGCATATTAAGTAACTCTTTGTATTGGCAGTGGGGGCCTAAGTTATTTTTGATAATTAAAGAGCAAAAGAATTACAGAATTGCATGACCGATTTGTATCTCAAAATTAAGATATATATATATATAAAAGTATATTAAAAAGTATATAAACAAAGTGTCCTGATACGCATTATCAATGTAGTGTGTTAAAATGGTAGTAGGATAGCATTCTCAAATATCTTAAAGATGCTTCCAATATTTTGCATGAGCAGCAGAGGTCCCTTCCAGCCTCAACCGCTCTTTGATTTTAATTCTGTCTAATGCTTCTGTAGTTTTTGTGTCTTCACAGAAAGTCAGAATTGTTACTAATAGGGAAGTGCTGTTACACAGGTCTGCTTGTTAGCTGTATTCAACAGTAAGTAAATACTGTTAAATGGGTATACCAGTCATAAGGTTTCATACATTGACTGGTAAAAGAAATGCACAAAGTGGTAAAGGAAGAAAAAGACAAAGGTAAATAGGGCTTTTAGTTGGCTCGGTTTCATTTAGAAGTATTCAGTTTACCTCTTTTGCTAACTTCTGTCCTTGCTCCACAGATATGGGCTTCTCTTTCATATCATTCAACCTTGCCAGAGTTTTTGGGTCATCACGAAGATCAATCTAGCAGGAAAGATTGCAGTCACATTGGAATACTTTTTCTAAACAAGTCAGCAGGTTATATGATGCTCTCTTTTTAAAGCAGAATTATTTATTTAATGGGATATTACATCTATAAAAATGGAATAATGTCACGATTCAGATCATGAGCCCTTCCTGATCCAAAGGCCCTGAAATTTCAATCTGTGAACTACTACTACCTTTAATCCAGAAGAAACAAACTTTTTTTATTCTGTAATTCAGCTCTTCAGTTAGGTGTGATCATCTTGGAATACCAGAATGTATAACCAGCAGTGGCAGAAAGATGAACCCAAACTTAATACCAACATACGGTCACTTTGTAATTGAAGCACCTGCCCACAAGAAGCAAAAAAGAAATTGTCTCACTTCTCCCCTTCCTCCTTTGGTTCAGAAAATATTGGATATGACCAATTGTTGTAGACCCAGCTAATTCCAGTAACATGAGTATAAACAGACAATTTTATTCCAAGCCCCATGGCTTTATAGAAAGTCACATGGACAGATGAAGACAATCTTGCCAGCCTGTTTACAATGCATATATTTTAACAAAATGGAAGTAGCTCATTAGAGAATGACACAGATCTAGGCTTTTCTGCCACTTGTTAGGGTCGTTCCTCCAAAGCCAGAAAGAGGTGCTGCTCAGGTCCTGTCAGGCCTGAACTTCCAACCCAAAGAAAAGACACCATACAATGATCTGAATTGTTTAAATAAAGTAGAACAGAACCAGATATACCTGTGTTCCTACTAGTAAAAAGGGAACATTAGGTGCATATTCCTTCAACTCCGGTACCCACTCTTCCTTCACATTTTGAAATGAAGCGGGGTTTACCACTGAGAAGCAGATAAGGAAGACATCGGTCATAGGATAAGATAAAGGTCTCAGACGATCATAGTCTTCCTGAGAAAGAAAAATTCTGTTATCTGCAATATTCAATTGTAGCTTGTATTTTCTTAATTTTAACAGTTATAATCAGAAACTGCATTCCTATTACAGGAATATTGTTGTGGCAAACTTTCTGAATGTTTACAACTATTCCAGGTTAGTTAGTGTGGCATATAAGGGTAACTATATGTGAATATAAATATTTTGAAAAGCGTGTTAATACAGATAAAAACTTACTTCTGTATGAGAATATACAGAAGACCACCTTTTAAAAACTTTCCACTTATTGAAAAAAAAAAACACAAAAGCTTATGGTTAAAAAAACCTTGCAGATAAAAGTTAGTGTTTGTTCAGAGAAATAAGCAGATGTGACTGCTATCAAACCATCCAGGTTATAGAAAACTAGGCTAGATTAAGGCTATTTAACATACTTGAAGGTTCTCTTTTGGATCATATGTGGAGGTGATATTTAAGGTCCTCCTTAGAGTTTTCTTTCTGTCTATTAGAAACCTTACTGTCCTATTGCCAGTGATCAGGGCTGCTGAAGTAAGGATAATAAGACCTCTTTTGTACAGACTCTGCTTTCTGTAGGCATGCCCAACAAAGACTGGGAACAACAGATCAAGAACACTACCAGGAGAACATTAATGCCCTTTTAGGGGGAAAGTTAGTGTGAGAACTTTATTATTTCAGTCCATACCATTTAAAGCCACTGGTTTTAAGGCCAGGTCATACAATAGCATGGCAACAAAGGTACCTGTAACTGTTGTCCCTATTGTAAAACAGTTCTCTCTAGCGGGAGAGAAAGTGGAATTTGCTATTATTTTTAACTAAGAGCTGGAGGGAACATGCCTCAGCTTCTCTCTGCAAGGCTTCCTTTGGTCTAGCGCAGTGAACCAATGTCTTACCATTCCTACCTTAGGCTGCTGTGTTGCTTTTTTTTTAACATAAATAACTGAGACTGAGCCCAGGCATTGCAGACAGTGAAGAATGCTGGTTTTGTGCCTTCTCTTCCACAATAAACACCAGTTTATTTTAGCTGCTGTAGCAGCTGCCATCTTACCCATGTAAACTCCTGATCTTAATTAGATCTCACAAATATTGGAATGATTTGTTCATTAAATGTAAGGACAGAAATGCAATGCAACTCCATGTTTGAAATGAGGCAGAAAATTAAATTTTTGTTTCCTTGGTAACAGTCACATTACCAGATTATTAACCTATAGTTGCATCCTCAAAAAAGCCCTTCGCTGATTGTTACGTTTTAAAGATGACATCACTAGAATTTCAGAAAACACATGAGAACTTCCTCAGAACAGTTCTTCCTAGACCCAGCTTTTCATTTGTAAGTCAAGAGATACTGGAAGAGGGGCACTATCTACCTCGTAAAATGGAGAAAAGACATGCACTGGAGGAGATCCTGCACTAGCAGGGAGGTTACTGTTGGCCAGTACTCTGCAGGGCCTATTTATGCAATATTACTATTTGTAATCAGTATTCTCATGTGACATTTTCATTATACAATCTACTGCCAGCCTTGCAGACTCTACAGTTTTGTGAATAAGCTAGAGCATGCTTAGGTGTAAACATGGGCTCCCAGTTTCACAACCATAGTAATTGACACTACTCTGAAACTACAACATTTGACAGGCCTTTTTTGAAGAACAGTTGTTTCCCTGCCAGTGTCAGGCTCCAACTCTGATTCAAAAGAAGAAAAACAGTAACTGTGTTTTTTCCACATCTGTGGACATTCATCATAGAAAGCAAAAATAACTTTAAGAACATCACAACAGCAACTTTAAACTATTCAACATTCTATGCTTTTTTTAAAGCATGTATCTGACCTTTCACTTCTAGTACTGAACTCAGGGTTGCCACTGGGTTTTCTAGGGTGGAGATCAAAATCTTAAAGAACTTCCCAACTGCAAATTACACTGGTCCCTGGAGTACAGAGCCTGCATGCAAGAACAGGCAGACAGATTTATCAGTTGCGCTCAAATTCAGCTCTGCCAAATCTTATGTGGGATATTACTGAATAGGTTTTCTTAAAAAAAACCCAAAAAAACCAAAAAACCCCACAAACACTTCTAGTCTAAAATCATAATTTGTTCCTACCACCAAAGAGCTGCCTTCATTCACTACACTCAATATATTCTAAAAATCTCACATCTGGGTTACAATAACTAGAATAATGTCTGAATTAAATAATGGAATGGAGAAAATGTTTCACTGTCACCAGAAACTACTGTTAGTCCATTGACCTTAAAATATCTCTTTAGTTAATCGATTTCAAATTACAGATGGACCTTTTGTTCAGAGTAAATACTAATAATTTTCTGACGTCAAAGCTGAGTTACATTTGCCTGGTCTACTTCAAAACTTTTGTATTTAGTTTATCTTTTTAAATCCCACTGGGTACAAATCCTTATACATTTAGCCACATCTTGGTACTGCACCCGACTTGCCACATACTCATCAACAGTCACCCGGGAGTGAGCAGTGGTACTGCTTTTGAAGGCATGTGTGTTGCTGAACTCCTTTCCTGCCCCTGCATCTCTTCATTCTTTTGACTTATACCCTGTCCCAACTGCACTGGGCAAGCTGTGGGTCAGTCCTGCGTAATGAAGTTTAACTGAAGGCAAGTACAGTGTGATTGGATACATCATGTACCATAGCCAAAGACATACGTGGTATTCACCACAGTGACTTCACTGCATTTAGGCTTACTTAACAGGCTTGGGCTATAGCCACCAATCCTGCTGCTTGCAGCAAGTCAGTGCTGTTAGGCTCACCTTTAAACCTTGTCCATACTCTGAAAATTAGGTTTGTATTGATATGAATAATGGCACGTAATTCTAATAAACCCTCTCACCACATGATTAGACTGGTCCTGGGTCCTCCTATGGGAGACCCTGGCTTAAATAGGCCACCTGTGCCTAAAGATTTCTGCTCCGCAACAGCCCCTCAGAACTAGCAATCAAACCCAAAAACCTTCTCTGATGTATCAGGTCTATAGAAATGCTGCACTTGGTAGAAGAATCGGAAACACCAAATGAATTTAGACTGAATACTAGAGAAGCCTGAAAAAAATCTGACTGATTCAACTGTAATTTATTTCCTGAATCTAGTGTAAGGGAAATAAACATGGTTTATTCTAAAATTAAATGCAATGGCAAAATCTAATTACACTGGCCAGTCAACATAAATTCTAATTTGAATGCACATACACACCACACTGTACAGAAATTAGACTTGCAATCTAATTAGGAGAGGCACTGCATGTAAATTTAGACATTAAAAATATTTAAAGAATTGAAATGGAATATTTTAAGAGTAAGATGGTCAAGAAATCCACTCAGGATCAAAACATGCAGTCCAAGTCTCAAAAACTCCAAGCTGTAATAGGGAAATGGCTCATTCTCCAGCATACCCTGGACTTTAAAGCAAAACTGTTTATTGAAGCTCATATATACAGATAAAAAAACATGCTCAAAATATGAGAGCTGTAATAACTTTAACCAAATCAGATGCAGCATTGACTTAATTAACATTATATAAGATGGTGTTGCCTATAGAAGACATGATATTCAGCAGGACTCTCCATCATTTCCCTAATATCTCTGTAGTAACCCAAGAGAGCTGCCAATACAGAACAGACAGGGGAAAGGAGACAAGATGGAGGAACTAAAGACTTAACTTGGCTTCTCAACTACAAACTGGGAAAGACTGTGTATTTCAGTTTGGTTTCGTTTGGTTTGAAGAGGGGAGAATGGAAACATCTAAATTTTCATTTTGCCCTAGTTTTGATATTCTGCAGGTAAGTCTAGCACTGCCTTTATCTTAGCTCTTTAAAATATCTCCTGTAGGTCTCTTTTACCATGTTACAATACCTAATGGTCTGCCTCTCTGAGATTTTCTGCTGCATTGTACTTGAATATCGAATCGCTGATTTTCACTGTATTTTGGATGTTCAGGTGGATTTGTTTTAATGTGTTCCGAATTTGGCTATTTCTTGTCCTGACAGAAAAAAACCAGAGGCTTTTTCTTTTCCTGCTCAAAAACAGAGGTCTTGAGGAACCTTTTGTATGCAGACTGAAGAATCGTATTGCAATTTGCATCATTGTATTCTCCTTTGCTTCAGGGGTGTGCTCAGACTAAAAGCAGTGCTGTATTTCAAAGTTGTACAATTCATTTTGAACTAATACTTTTGCACAATTCCACGGATATCATCTGAGACATAGTTAAGACACACACAAACCGCATTCCTAACTCTGCTGCTGACACAATATGTAGCCCTGAGCAAATTCCTATCCTCTCTCTACATGCATCTTCTCATCCGTAGGGGTTTGCTAGCTTAATAATGCATTAGTCTTTGCAAAGCACTCCAAAAGCCTTTGATGTACACAGCTTATGTGCAGTGGAAAAAAATAAAGTGAAGTCTGATAATCTCTGTACAACCTTCTTGACCCAAAGAAGCCATTACTTCCTTGTATTTATTAGAAAACTGAAGTAAAAGGTTGAGGCATACTGAGATCCTATAAAGCCCCTGTAGCTCCCCTGTTTTATGTTATCATGCCCAAGTGGAAGTGATGGGGACAGAGGTCCTTAGCCCTCTCTCAGTAATGAGAGATCACAGGTCTCTTTCTCCTCTGGAATGGTACTAGGGTCTTCCTGTCAAATCTGGAGAGATGAAATGCAGTCAAAGGAGTCAACTCTGCAGTGACCTTCACCTTTGAAGTGCATCTTGCCACACCTTGAGCAAGACCTTTGGGGAAATTCATACTTCTCACACCTGCTGTTACAGGTGGCAAAGAAGATGTTAACCTAGATCTGTTTTTTTTTTTTTTTTTACTTGCAAATATGAGGGCTAGCATCTTTACGCAAACAGAATAAACCAGACCCTGGCAGGTCATTCATGTTGTGGCAGGGGCCCTGAGCAAGCTGTGTCATGCTTACGTTTTGTACACTGATAGAACCAAAGTAGTTCACGATTTTATGTGGTTTGCAGCTTAGGAATGGTTATTTTAACAATACATCTCCAATTATAACGTACTGACGTACTCAAAAACAAAAGGACAAGCCTATTCTATTTTCTGTTCTGAGAAGGTATAAAGTAGGTATAAGGGAACAAAATAAAGCTTGCACCACTGGAACAAAAAGTAGAACTCAACAACTCTAGGTTTGTGATCTCTGTGTTAGCAACCATCTGTTGCTTTCACAGCTTACAAGCGCAATCCTAAGAGGAGGTTCTCACTCCCAGCCATCTGTTTATAGAGGGGAACCCAAAAATAGACATCAGGCAGTGTTGCTAAAGGAATCCAACAACCTTCATGCAGTGAAGGGTAATCACTACTGCTGCTCAGAGGGTCTCAGTGAGACACATGTGTAACCAGCTGGTTTCTGCAGAGCAAAATCCCAGCTACAAGTTTTAACCCATTTCATAGTAGTGCTTTGTAATGACAATCAGAAGTCCTCTCTCAATATGAATTGCCATAGTTTTCCTCCCTGAAAATAAATTTCTGTTTCAGAAAGCCTCCTGTAATATTTAAGAAACAAGTGAACCATAATGATAATTATTAATTATAATAATACCAAATGTATCTTCCATGGGCCCCGGCGATGTAGCTACAAGCTCACAGTTACCCCTGTGGTCACATCCTGCCTTCTCCCTCAGATTGTTTGGGTACTGATGATCTGCAGCTTTGCCAAAAGCACCAGGAAAAGCCTCTGAGAGCAACTGCCTACTCCAGAAGCACACCAGGAAACAGACTTCACCCTGCTGAATCATCCTGTGGTTTCTGATTTTACAAGATGCTTGGGTCAGGGAGGACAGAGAAGGAAGTGGTCTGTATTGCCCCGTGCCAAGTGTAAATTCCTTCCCTGGCTAAGAAAACTTTCTGAATGTTTTCAGGCCGGACTGTATATGCTGTAACCCTCTACAGGGAAGGAGCGTGGAGCATCCCCAGGACGCTGGCTTCCTGGCAGTGCTGCTCACAAGGCACCACTAATGCACAACCATTGGGCAAGCTGCAATTTGGACTGATGCAGCACTTCCATAAAACGTCTGCTTGTCCAGTTCTGCAACCCAAACCCTGTTAACGCTGATTGCTACATTTGATTTTTCAGTCACCTACATCTGTAGCCACTAGCTTCTGAACATGCAAAACAAGATGTGGTGATTATTCCCTGGCTGCAGGGGAAAAGTGCACTACTAGACCCTCTGTCTCTACACAGGCTTCTGGGGGATACAGCTTGCATTACCAAAGAAAGCAGAATTGTCCTGTTGTGGCTTTTTCACACGGGTTTCCCAGCAAGCACAAAAAGCTGCTGATTTGGGCCCAGCATCTATTTTTAATTTATAGAAAAGGCTGCAAGAATGCAGGGTAAGTGCTCTTCCATTGTATTCTAAAAATGAAGTAAGCTGTTCTAAATCCATCTCTAAATTCCTGTGAGGAGGACTGTTCAAAGGAGGCATGAATTATACATTGAAAAAGCCCAGGGTTTGTGAATTACCTTTTTTTTTTTTTTTTTTTGACAAAACTTTCCTTCTGGCATATTTGAGGACTGTGCAGCTGCTTACACATCTGAAAAGCTTTTCTGTATAGAAATAAATAACTAGCTGGAAGATGAAGCCTAATAAGATGAATTTTAGAGCATTAGAGACAAGAAGGACAAAATATTCCTTTAATTATACACAAAATTGCCTTTAAGTGATCAGAATTGATCCCATTCTTAATGTGGGATTATATACTGTCCAAACCCTACATCTTGCCATGTGGTGATGCTTAACTATTTTCCTAGACAGTCTCAGCAGTTCACTCCCTCTTTCCCTCACCACAGGAACTTTAACTTTCTAGCTTCTTCATGGTTTTCTAAAAGTGGAAGTCTCCAAATTTTCTCTGAAAGACTTACTATTTTACCATCTGTAACATCAGAACATCAATTCAACTGACTTCAAGCAGTATCAGCAAGCACAGTTTCATTTTAAAACCTTATACCTGTTGCTTATCCACTGTGGAGGTACTAGGAAGTGGCAGAGTAACTGCCATGGACAAGTCATTTTACTCATCACTCATAAGAAATCACAAGGCTCTGATGCATTCCTGCACTAGTTCCTTTCTGCCATCAGTGACCTTACAAACAGCACTCTTCCCACACAGGATTTCCATTTTCTCCAGGAAAGGGATTCACCCCAGTTTTGGTGACTGCAGCCAAGAACAATGAGGACTTTCCATTCTTTTGGATATGGGCAATCAAAGGGAAAAAGTAAAATTCACCCTGGAACAGGGGATCTGGTCAGATCCTCTGCAGAACCTGCTCTTTAGAAAGAGGGGGTCTTTCACTTTATTTTTACAGAAAAGTATGATGATCAATAAATCTATAATCACATGGAAAACAGTCAATGGAATAGAGATGGTTTAATATAGGTATCCATATCATATCTGACACATCTTTTCATTTACTAACTATATAAAACCTGCCCAGGATTAGTTATTAGTTAAGACTGATTAGTTATGTGTCCCATTCCCTTTCACTTTTTACAAATAAACACCAAAAGCATGTTCTTCAGTCTGGTGCTGAGCAACAGCTTTATGATAGGAGATTTCACAC
>JANIJG010010560.1:0-26451 GCA_024611175.1 Megaceryle torquata
CAAAGAAGTTCCTCCTCACGTTAAGGTTCAACCTCTTGTGCTCCAGCTTACATCCATGCCCCCTTGTCCTATCACAGGGCACAAGTGAGAAGAGGCTCCTTTTATCCTAATTCCTTAGCTGCCTGTCACTCTCTTCCTTTTCTAACTGGCTGAGGTACTAGGAAGGTATAGACTTCCCGATCCACCTACTATGTATTTCTCCTTAACGTGTCCACCCCTCGCATCATGCATCGTAGGTGTCATTAACTTGACTTTATGCCTCCCCTGGGAGGAGAAGTTAGTCTGTTAAGCATGTGCGCCTTTCCTTAGGGTTCTGGAAGTCAAGACTCTACCGGGTTTTGCAACAAACTTTGATTCCCCATTTTCCAGAAGTTGATTGTTTCTTTGAGCATATCTTGCTACGCTCCATTCTGCAAGGCAACCCACTGAACATTCTGTTTTCCAAAACTATATACATCAATGAACTTTATTAAAGACATATGTTCTATATTTCTATCACACCTATTGACAAGTAATGCAACTTCATAGTTTTCTTAATGAAAGGAAAAGCTATGTGGTTGCAGGAAATGCCTCCATGTCTATGGATAAAAGAAATGTAATTTTAGAACTGTCTGCCACTTTCATAGTGTTGCAAGCATTAATTAATCTTTCCCTACTGGTTGGCAGAATGACTACCCTCATTTTATAGATTGGTAAAAATGGAAAGGTCAGAAAATTTGGGAGTTAATTCTGTCAGACTGTAATAAGATGTCAGTCTTGTCTGGGGAGAGAGTGGTTTCGAGTGAATACCCCGACTTTTTCCCCACCTACTATTGTAGGTTTTTTTGAAGGCCCTTTTTTGAGTTAACTAGATAACTTCCAGTATAGCCCTTTCTGAAAGGAGTCATTTGAACATCTCAGTTAAATCATAGACTACTATATGATTGAATGGGTTGAAACAGCCAGAGCCCTAGATGGATTTGGTCAGAGTCCATCAATTAGGTGCTACGGCTCAGCTGCCCTCTTACCATGTAGGTTCTTGTTTTTCTGCTGTCAGTCATGTCTAGAGGGCTCACTCAGCTCCTTGGGCCGTGTACTACTATAGCTCATACTGAAGCCTGAGGTAGGATTCCTGAACTCTGAATGTATTTTGGACAAACCCCCATACACAGGGTCGTTTAGAGACTAACATTCACATCTGATATGTGCTCCTGTGGTTTGATGGAGGGTCAAAACTCAACATATAAGATTGGAAGCAGAAACTCGCACTGAATTTTACACATTCCAGATGGGTGCTTTAAACACCAATTCAAGACATGTTATGGGATCTGATTCCTTAGTATCTACTATTAGTTTTTCTTTGTTGAAAAAAATATTTAGTAGGGCAGCATCTTTGAGGTTTTGGGTTTGGGTTTTTTTTTAATGCCTTTGGGAGTTTCTGGCTATGAAACTAGTATGATGGAATCTCTTTGGCCACTATATATAGATCAGAGGCCGTACTTTATTATGTGGTATAGTTGTTCCCCTTAACTCATGTCTTTCAACACACTAAAAGCTGATTTTGATTTTCAAGTAAAGATGAATAGGCTAACTTTTTTTTTTTTTTAAAAAGAGCAAAATGAAAGGGAAGTTCTGCATTTGCACTGAAAGCAGAAAGGTAGATGAAACTAGGCCTTTTTGTCAGGAAAGCAATTCAGAGGTTGTAGGCCTTTGCTTAAAAGGGTCTGCTATTTTAAGGGAGTCTAACAAAGCAACTTTGCTTTTCCACAGACATCAAATAAGAATGCAGTATTCTGAATGTGTATAAAACACTTAAAAGCTGTGTTTAATTTACTGCATACTTTAGCCAAGGTGTATTAAAGTCTCATTAAAGAACTTCATAGAAAGAGAAAAGAAGAAACTGAAACTGTATGAACTGAAAATGTTCTATTACGGAGTCTACAGAGTGGAATCTTTTGTAGTAGATGGTCTCAATCAGTTGCAAGTAGTGAGCCATGAGAAAACACCTTATGACTGAGTTTATCCACATAAATGATATCTAGTCAGTCATATTTAATATCATTTAGAGGATAAAATTGCTGGGCTCAGTAACACTGAGCTTAAGAAATCTATAGCAAAGGTGTAAATAAAAGGGGTATGTTTTCTACAAAACTTTTGTGGTATTAAGTGAACTGCTGGATCTAGGGGAAGTTTGCAAGTACATGGTTTCTCTTTTCTACTACTGCCTGTACAGAAACTAAAGCAGAGAAATATTTTTCCAGTTGGTAAAGAGAACCAGAAGTCCTATGCTTCAGAGTAGTCAAATAAATTAGCATGAAGCAGCATCTGTCTTCTGCCCAAGACTACATGTCTGATAACATGGTTGGTCCATAAAGGTAGTGTATTTGGTCCAACAGTGTCTTACTGGAAAAATCAAAGGGCAGGACTGATCCAAATATCTGAAGTTAGGTTCCTCAAAGTGAGTGTGTGTTTTTAAAGCTTAGAGTAACAACTTAGTAAATGAGTTATGGAAACTAAGGGATATCTAAATATGTGAAGATTAGTGTAGTTAACAGAATTTTTTTTTTCTGAAGTGTGGAGTAGGTAGAGCTTTTCCTTTGCACTATTAAAAATGTTCAAAGGGCTCTGTGGTCTAAAAGTCCCTATATTCAATAGATGTTCCCTTCCACTTTAGCCATCCTTTCTTAAGTTATCATATATGCTGTAATTTTCTATAGTATATCTGGAGAAACCTCTCATTTGAGAATCATAAGTGATTGACTCCAGTTTTGTATTGGTGGCATGATGAAATTGTGACAGCTAGAATTTATCTGTTGCTGACCTTTTCCAAAGATATTTTGTGTATGACTTCAGCTATTGGAGTAATTCCTTGATTAATACCATGCAGATATTGAAATCGGTGAATCAAGGCTTAAAGGAGATGTTTAGAAACTGATTAGCAGGTGTGCATCAGCCTCAAGTAGTTCAGTTTGGAAGGTCAGTTCAAATAACAATTTATCAGAAAAATGGAGTATTAGCTAGAAGCAAGACATGTGGAGACATGTGAAGCCATGTGCCTGGTTTGCTTGTGTCTGCTTCTCTGTTATTGCCATTCTTGTTCTTCAGTGCTTCTGTACTCTTCTGAATTAGTGACTTTGCTCTAGCAACTTGAACAGTACCTAATAAAACTTGATTTTCTATGTTAACTAAATAATAAAAATTTATAAAAATGACCCAGAGTAGTTCATTTACATTGTTAGACACAGTGTTTGTACTTCGTTGTTTCCTTAGCCTAGGGTTACATGTATGTGGTAAATAAAAGGATAAGGATTATTTATATCTAGTGATAGTAAATTAAAGTTAGACAGAGCTCTTACTTTCTGCCTTTCCTTTCTGCCTTCAGAATAGAGGAATTTTCTGATTTCCTGCTTATCTCCCCCACATATGGATAGATTATCTGTTCTGGTCTTATATGAATTCAAGAGATGTAGCTCTCAGCTACTACAATTGAAGTTAGTCTTGGCTTTCCCTAAATTCCAGGTCTCTTGGGATTTAATTTTGCAGTGAAGAGAAGAATAGAAGAAAGAATAATGATAATCTGTTATGCTTTAGGATGGCTACTTCTTCCAGATATGCTCAGAATATTTTCAGCTTTTTGAATTGCAGTAGCTGTTCCCTTTGGT
Organism: Megaceryle torquata; assembly: GCA_024611175.1. Lineage (NCBI taxonomy): Eukaryota > Metazoa > Chordata > Aves > Coraciiformes > Cerylidae > Megaceryle > Megaceryle torquata. Next base: position 3,642 of record JANIJG010010560.1, read on the forward strand.
GCCTTGTGATGATGTGAACTCTAATGTTCTAGGTAAGGCTGCATTTCGAGTACTGTGTCCAGTTCTGGGCCCCCCAGTTCAAGAGGGACATAGAATTGCTTGAGAGTCCAGCGCAGCGCCACAAAGATGATTGAGGGAGTGGAGCATCTCTCTTATGAGGAAAGACTGAGGGAGCTGGGGCTCTTTAGCTTGGAGAAAAGGAGACTAAGGGGAGATCTCATAAATGTTTATAAATACATAAAGGGTGAGTGCCAGGAGGATGGAGCTAGGCTCTTCTTGGTGATGCCTGATGACAGGACAAGGGGCAATGGATGGAAGCTGAGGCATAGGAAGTTCCATGTAAACATAAGGAGGAATTTTTTCATGGTGAGGGTGACAGAGCCCTGGAACAGTCTGCCTCGGGGGATTGTGGAGTCTCCCTCTCTAGAGATATTCAAAACCCTTCTGGACGTGTTCCTGTGTGATCTGGTATAGGTGATCCCGCTCTGGCGGGGCGGGGGGAGTTGTACTGGATGATCTTTCAAGGTCCCTTCTGGTCCCTGACATTCTGTGATTATAGAATCATAGAATTGTCAGGGTTGGAAGGTACCTTAAAGATCATCTAGGTCCAAACCCCTGTCAGTGGCATGGATGCCTCCTACTAGAGCAGGCTGCTCAGACCCCCATCCAGCCTGGTCTTAAAAACCTCCAAGGATGGGGCTTCCACCACCTCTCTGGGCAACCTGTTCCAGTGTCTCACCACCCTCATGGTGAAGAAATTCTTCCTCATGTCTAACCTGAATTGATCTCTTTCTAGTTTTAATCCATTCCCTCCAGTCCTATCACTGCCTGACAGCCTCAAATGTCCCTCCCCAGCTTTCTTGTAGTCCCCCTTAAGATACTGGAAGGTCACCAGAAGGTCTCTCCTGAGCCTTCTCTTCCCCAGGCTGAACAACCCCGACTCTCTGTCTGTGATTCTGTGATACTCCTCTGACATGAGGTCATATTCAAAGTTCTGATTCTTCTCTTCAAAGCATCTAACAGCAGTATGTCTAATGAGGCACTCCTTTGCTGTGATATCTAACTGACATAAAATTCAACAATAGATCATGACAAAAATATCAGATCTCTTAAGAGGACAGTTAATGTGTTTTAGTGCTGACATGATTTTGGATAGCTGCAGATGCACTAAGTTCAGGGTCCTAGTAACAGCATCACTTCTCTTTTAATATTATTTTTCCAGTGACAGTGTATAATAAAAAGAAATTCTAAATGTGTGTTTCTGTCTTAACTCTAAGGAAAAAGTAGTAGCAACATGTCAACAGTATTACTAATGTGTGCAGGATGAACCTGGCATCATACCTGAATAGACAGACTAAAATGTACAGAACTCATCCAGGCTATAAAGAAAGCCAAGACCTATTTCACATCTTCCAAAAGAAGAATAATAATTCTGTATCTTCTATAAATGTTTCAAGACTGAGTGCTTCGGGAGTTTTTTATAAAATAAAACGTAAAGTCAAAAATTTGCTACGCTTTGACACTAAACCCATAATCTTTCACCAGATGATTTACTGCAATTTGCTGATTCCATGCTCTGTATGGCTGAAGTACTCTGTGGTGCAGCTTGTGGTTCTGATCTTCTAGTCCTTTTTTTGGTGGCTATTTGACACGTAATTCAGCACTCTGTGTGCAAACTGAGAGATGCTGGGAAACATTGGGAAGCTTTGTGCTCCTCTTGCATAGCATTAGGATTGGGAGAACACTTGCAGAAATCAAGTACTGATTTTCAAAGTTAAGCTCAAAGTGGAACTGTTAAATATTTTCACAGGGTGAAATACTGCTAAATGGAATTTTCCCTGAAGATTAGAAGTATCCTTCCCATGTATTGGTCAGTGATGAAGTCAAATTGACAAGCAAGTGGTTCTGTTTTGGTTTTGTTGTTGTGTGGTGGTGTGTTGGTTTTTTTTTTGTGGGTACTTTTTTTTTTTGGTATGTGGTCTTTACAGAGGAGTTAGTGTGGAATGTAGGGTAATATAATGGTAAAAATATCTACAGAATAGATTCTATCTCTGAGCATATGAGGGTCAAATAGGCATCTACAGAAGGTTACAGTCATTCTGTGGTGAATACATGATTTTCCTCTGTCCTGAACATAGTATCTGAAAGCTTGGAAATCTTTACATTTGTCTTTCGGTCCTTGACTATAATTTTTTTTTCATCCTTCCTGGGCTTTTTCAGGTGCATTATGGATAATTTTTCCTAATTATCATCTGCATTCCTTTTGATTCAATTACTATTTTTTTTCCCTGCATGTCTGAAACCAAATGACTATAGTACCATTTATGTTCCACAGCCTCCTTAATTTTAATATAAGAGATCCAAAGTGCAGAAGGACAACTGTGAAATACAGGTGGGCAACAAAAAAAGGACAGTCAGCTTAATTGCCCCAATGCATCTCTGCTGACTTCCATAAAACTTCTATATTTTTTTACACTTTGCTCAATATTTTTCAGCTTCATCAGACTTGAAATGGGAACTACAATTGCTTTGAAAAATGGATTCAGGTAATTTAGTTTCGCTCTACTCTCATAAGCAGCAATGTGTCTTCTGCTGTTTTGTAACTTGCTGGAGGATTCTTAGTTAATTATGACCTATACCCTCTCCGTCAGATGAAAATAGTGAGAAGGGAGTGGTTTTCTAGCAGACCAATACTTTCAAAATATAATAAGAAGAAGCCTTTCTTTCATTAGAGCCACATGGAGTCAAAGTTGTAACTGCTTTTTGTCTTGCAGTATGAAAGTTGGTATAATCTCAACCTCCTTTGGTAGAAATTAAAATGTGGATGAAAACTTTCAGCTCACATGTAAATAACCTATTTTCCCTTGCTTATAGCAAGCTGCTTATCTTTCATTCTTCCTGTGTGTGCAAGAGAATTTGTTGAGGGGTTTGTAGCATGGATATGCCATACGAATGTTTCTAGTAGTATGGATGAACACTAAAAGCTGGTATGAGAACTGATAGAGGCTATCACATGTCTAGTGAAATACTCATCAGGAGCATTCCACAATAGCCATTTAGGCAAGCCCACTAAGAATTTGTCAGTAATTCAGCTTACCTCTATTATCTATTGGCTCAGAACCTCTGATGTTAAGACTGAATGAGCTTGCATTGCAAGTGTGTTGTTTAAGGAATACTAGTCAGTCCAATGTTGTAGTCTCTTAGGTTTAACTGAAACCTAGTAACATTAACTAACAAACTTGATAAGGCTTGATGGACAGGCCTTGTGCAATAAACTTTAACATATTTGGGAGATAACTTGTAGCCATGCCAAAAATGCAATTCTGAGCCCACTGACACATCCTCCTGTGCTCACTCTGTTTTGGTAAATCTCAACCTTTTCCCTTACTGCTTTGCATATCCTGCTCCATGCTTGTTTCTGCAGAGCTAATGCAGAGGCAATCCATGTTTTATATGAAGTACTCTATAGTTAATTTTTTTCATTTTCCTGCTTGCTGTTTGGTTTGTAGGTCTTCCATTGCTGTGAGTTTCACATTTTTGCTGCAGTTGTGTGACTGTTTTAACTATGCACATGTGCATGATTACAATGACCTCAGTGGAGCCCCACATTTGCAATTGAGTGCATTTAGGTCAGGACTTCACTGTTTAATTCTTTTAGTAAAGATTTTACATTGTAGAAAGGCAAAGCATCATATGAACAATACTGTAATAAAAAAATATTTTCTACTAATATAGAGGAACAATTCTTAAATAGGAACTTGGGCCATGATCCAGATTTTGACAGTTACCAGCAATGCTTTTGCAGATTTGCATTGTGCAGGATTGTCAGAATTTGGCCGATGAGAGATAAATTTCTAAGTCTGCTTTCTTGTTGGGATCCCAACTTCAGAAACATAAATGATTTGGAAAGCTTAAAATGTAAAAAAAGGTTAACTGCAATGGAGTTAAAGAATGCGATATTGAATGTAATTTGGACATGTGATATTGTAAATGTGACCAATCCCATTTATCATGAGAATTAAACATGCTTAAATCTCCATGTTTCAAGTTTCTTTTTTAGACAGGAAACTGCACAGATTTGTTTAAATCCGTTCCATCTTAATGTTCTTTTCTAAGTAGTTCTGTAGTGACAACATAAAACCTACTGTTCTGATCAAGCACCGGTACCCTAAATATTAGGAGTTTTTAGTCTTTAGCCTGGGAGTCTACCTACTCTTTCAATCCATTTTTATATTACAAAATATGCAATTCTGCATGACATTTATCATCTTCCAGCTGAAGGAAGAAAATTCATTACTGGGAATAAATGGATACAGCCATACTGCTATCACTGAAATAACATCTGCTTCTGTGGGGGGAACTTTGGTCCAATATTTTATTTTTTTCCTACATCAGTAGGATTAAATTAAGAACCATTTTTTTTATATATAATAATGATAAATATTCCTAGCAATTGAAAATCAGTAACGTATAAATGAACATATTCTATAAACACCTTTAAATCTTGCTTTCAGCACAAAGACAGATTGTTGGTGTAGTAAATTAAAGCTGCCTTACTGCAGCTATTTTGACCAATGTTCTATCACAAACCCATATTAATGTTTTATCCCCTTTAATATTATTACATGATGCAGGCTTTATTTAAATGGATTTGATGGGCCTCTTGGTTGGCTTGACAACCAGAGGGAGAAATTGATGTTCTGCATTTAATCTCAGCTCAAGGTGCTAAATTATTTTAGAGGTCAAAGCTGCCATGCATATCATGCTAAGTTATTGAATGTAATAACTATTATCCTGATGTCTATTTATAGATTTTTATTTTTTTAATTGTTGTTTACTTCGTGCATCTTCAGCTAATTTTCAGCCAGTACAGTGCTACTGTATCTTTTACAGATACAGCACTGGAGGTTATATAACCAGCAATAGAAAAGGAGATGGAGTCAGCAGTCTTTAAAAGTTGTAGAAATGAAATGGTTTTTGTGTTGCTGAATTGCATTATGTACACACTCTGTGTAACATATGTAGTCTTAACTACTTCAAAACTACTACAAATATATTTAACTTTAAAAGTTCATAAAGGGAAGAACTATTTCCTTGTTTTTACTATTACTGAAGAGATGTAGATCCTAAGGAGGAACAGAACTGCTAAGCATGTGACTTAGAAATCCAGATGTAAAGTTTAAGGACAGCGACTTGTTACCGTAAGAGCACCATATGCTTTAAAAAATACATAACGCAGGATAGCCTGAACTATAACAAGTTATTAGCAGTTGTTCAAAGAATACTACAATAGGAATTGTCACATTAAAGCTTGAGATATTATTCTCACTGATATTGATACTTGTTCTCATAGCTTTGCATCTCCCCTGCTGTCTTAATCTACTGTGCTAAACAATATCAAGAGGTGTGATAATGTAAATACTTCAGAACACTGTTCGGCTTACAGGCCTATTTGTACAGTGAGGGCTCTAGGGAAAATCAGTTTCTAGAAGCACGTACAACATATCACTGTCTTCTCAATTGCCTCTTCTCCCTCCTGGTGTAAGAACCAGTTTTTTATGTTTGTTTTATTCTTATCTTTTGATGAAAATAAGAGGTACTTTATCATTTAATGACAATCCTTCTATGATGCTCTGTGAAGTCAAGCTTCTGTGACTGTTTCCTTTGAAGCAGCATCAGTTGTGACCAATGGATTATAAGAAAGTACTAACATCTGGAAGACTGTCTTCCTTGCAGTGAGTAGTGATAGACCAAAACCTGTTTTTGTGATATCAAATAGTGCATGCTTATCACAAATAAAGTGGAGGTAATTGTACTGGTTGTATTTGAGTTGACTTTTTTTGGTCAGATGTATAGGAGAGAAGTCTTCCAACCATATATCCTGAGGGATCCATTGCTTCAGTATTAGAACAGTTAATGTAATAAAGTGACTCCTTGAAGGTATTGGTATAACCAGAGTAACTGCAGTTTTGCCTTGTATTTCTGGGAAAAAAAAAAAAAATTTAAATGCATCCTTATATGAAAGCCTACATAAAAATATTTTAGATGTTACTTTGAACCAAATCAGGATGAACAAACAACTTTTTTTTACATACCTATTTTAGATAATTCTGCTGTTCACTGTTTTAACTGCAATAGAAGTTTTCTTGGAGCTCAATTTTCCTTTTAATGTACCTGCTAAACTCCGGTCAACATCTGTCTCTTACTAACTCTTCAACTGTACAAGTTAATTGTTATGACATGAGACTTCAAACTTCCCGGTACCAGACTCTATTGAATAGCTTGAATTATAAATAGAAATTGATAGATAAAATAATTGCCTTGACATCAGTACACAAATGTCTGTAGCAGAGCTGGGGATAAAGCCTTAGGCAGCTCAACTCTGTGCTGTCTTGACCAGGGTCCTTGACTCTGGGGAAAACAGTTGTCCCTTCACCTCAAGAGCCTTAAGTGTCTTTTCTAAAAGGTTTTCAGTTACTTGATACACTTAATCTTCTTTAAGGCAGGAAAAGGGGGTGGGAAGAAGCTAGTTATTTATTTTCTCTTGACCCCTCCCCTCTTTTTTTCTTCTTTGTTTTTAAGGCTGGTAGTTGTCAGTGGAGAAAATAACCTTAATGGTGACGTTAATCCTCTAAATCCTCTATGGATTTGTTCCTACTTTCCTCTCCTTTTGCAGTATCTTTTCTTTAAAAGATAGAGGGCAGAACTTTCTGATACAGCACTAAATCCATAGTCCAATTAGCATCACCAAAATTATGTGTCTAGTAATTACTCTTTGGTACTTCAGAGGGTTTCTTTGTGTAAAAAAAAAAAAAAAAAAGCCAAACAACAACCACAAAAAACCCAAACAAACTAAAAACAACAAAAAAAGGGGAAAAAAAAAAAAACCCAACCGAACAAAAAACCCCCCAAACCCTTGTTCTGCTTGTTTTGTAACAAACCCATAGCCTCTATTTTTTGTAGTTTTGCAGATTTTATTGCAGATTTTTTCTCATTTTTGCATTCTAAAGCTATGTCCTTAGATTGCAGTTACAGAAATAAATGAGAGATTATTTTCTCTATTTCTGCTTAAGTGTCTTTTCCACTTAACTTGAACCTCAGTGTTTTTTAAGTGAAGTGGAGCTGGTATTTTGTGTGGTTTTTGTTTGTTCGTTTTTTCACTGAAGCTATTTGGTAGTCTTGAACTTGAATGTTAGTATTTTAAGATTTTTTTTTTCTCCTAATAAATGTTTCTTTGCATAATATCCTGGTCTCCTTACTGGGTGGATGAACAGACAAAATTATCAGAAGACTCCTGAATTTAGCGCATATATATGGGCTTATATATGGGTTTAGGTGTATGTGCCAGCAGTCTCTTTTTTTGACCCCTGTCACTGTCCCTCCACGTATTCTGCCTCCTACATCAGCAGGGAAATGGAGGGCCAATTGCTCAGGCTTCTAGGACCAGTGCTATGACCTTACAATGTCCTTTTTACTGAAACATGCTGTTTTCCAGAGCTTTTGCTTACTTTTTGGATATGTAGTGGACTAGAAAAATTGAAGGTGGTAGGTGTTTCTGCTTTTTTGCAAAAAGGTGTCCTAAACAAGTACAGCTGGTAGAGGAGACATGCAGATCCAGACCAATGGTAGGAACCTGTGTATATTTTGCTGCTTCACTTATTTTTTTCCTGTTTAACCTGAGTTGTCTAAAATATTTTTTTCTTACATGTGCTTTCTCCTCCAAATCAGGTAGCCTTTCCTGCTAAAATTGCTGGGTATTTAACTGTAAATAGAAGAACACGATCTTAGTTATCTGCTAGGGTGTATTAACATTACTAATTTTACTATATTACTTAGTTGTATCCTATTATTTTTTTGTCTTATAGCTACTGTTTAAGTTCCTGATCCAAAATGGAGAAATAAAGGCAGTGCACTAACTCTGATTCAAGTAAGATTTGTACTTTTAAAAGTGCAGGAAATTCCATCTTGTATCAAAATTATAAATAGTCCATGAATTCCCTTATTCATCACAACTTGTGTTTTGCTGTGCACTGTGAAATGCTGATATACAAAAAAAAGGTATGGCTGTATAGCAAACTGGAATAGTTTTCTGGTTGCAGTGTGTAAGTCATTGCTTTAAGTACTGTGTCTGTCACTTTCTCTTCCAGTGAATTAAAATGACATGGCACTGTTAAACAGTTAGGGTATGTCTTCAAAGGCAAGTAGGAGTCTGTCCCTCAATCTTGTAAGCTCAACTGAATGAACTTAATATGATTAAATAGTCTTCTCTTTAGTGTGGTCAACTAATGTTGCTTTAGATTTTCTAGCTTGCTCCTAAACACTGTTTTTCAATATCACACTCAGTTGAGTTAACATGACTAAAAAAACCACATTCAGTTTTTTTCTCACTGAGGCCCAGCCTTAAAGAAATGAGTTGGGCAGGAGCCTGAGGATGCCAAGTTCAACCTTATTTACTTTAAAGTCAATGGTAGCTTTGCTGTTAACTTCCACAGGATCACAAACATAGCTTGAGAAATCATGTTCTTGTAACTATTGCACTAATTAAAAATTGATTTTTGGCTTTTTGTGGATTGAAGCTCCTAGATACAAAGTTGTAGGTGGTTTAATGTTTTCACCCTGTAAGCAAAGTTGCCATACAGTTCTTATAAGTACTGAGCTAGAAATAATGGTAAAACTAATTCTGCTTTAAAAACAACAGCAAATACTTTGGACAACTGTACAACAACTATGTTCACAAATGTCTTGTACCTGCAGAATTTCACTGATTTTACTACTTAAAAAAGCTGTCAGAATCAGTGCTAGCTACATTTTTTTTTTCCTTCCCCCAAGGCAAAACCCAAGTTCTGATTGTATATAAATGTTTTCTGAAAATTCTGTTAAGCTTATCAAGTTTTTAGGACTGCTAGCTTTCACTGTCCATGATGCTTTAAGATATTCCTGCAGTGAAGAAACAAATGCCTTCTGGATTTAGTTGTTTATTCCTACTCACATGGAAGAACCTTCCAGCTGATAAGAGTCTACTTTCTGCAAACACTGCTGCGGGATGTCTCCCTGTATCTGTCCAGCAGGATTTGGAGTCTGAGTAGACTCATTCTAATTCTGAGCGCTCCAGTAAAATTTTCTAAGAACTTTTTTTCATGATCTGTTTTCAGTTTGAATAATGCATTGATGACCATAGCTGTACTGAGATGAAGGTCCATGTGTACTATAAACTTCTATTACCATTTTACTAGTGAACAATTCTAGTTATTTCTTTAGTAGATTCTTGGGAATTGAATTATCTTAATATTTTATTTTTTAAATAAAATGGCCAGTCAAGTGCAGGTTGACATACATACAAGAAGCTTACAGTCTGCAACAGGAATGAAGCATGTTAAGTGTATGACTTACATGCATAGTCACTCACTGCACTATGGACCTGGACCCTGAGGCTGCTTAAATGACACTAAATGAAGCTTTCCTACTGAGTTAAGTGGAAAATTCTCAGCTAAGCACTTACATTGGATGAAACTCTAAGTGTATCCCACTCTGTTTGCCCACATTGTGACTTACACTGTAGTGAGGAGAATGTAAGTTAAACAGGATGAGCTTTCTGGTTGTAAGGTGTGAAACAAAGGGATAGACTGTCTGGGGAAGCTCTGGATCCTTAGGGCATGTAAGGAGTTAGATAAGCATGTCAGATTGGTTCAGGTATTTCCGATCCTGGTTTAGGTCAAGGATGTAAACTAGATGACCTCTCTAAAGCCCTGCGAGTGCTATTTTCTGATGGTTCTGGCTTAGCCATGCTATAGTTTATAGTGAGCACATCAGCATGGGTGAGTGCAATGTAACCAGGAAGAGAACTTGAACTTGTACTCAAATCAGAAAAATGTAATTTGTGTCATTCAGATGTAGGAAATCCATGTGTTTAACTTACTATTTGTGGGTATAAAATTAGAGGTTGTTCTTGCTCAGATTATACCATTCAACTAGAAAAAAAATAAAACCATTTGGGAGAAATGTACTGTTGTCTCCTTACAATGCACAGAAATCCAATGCATAGTGGTATTTGGAGTTTAATTGGTGAGTCTGAAATCCAGGATGTGAACCAGCATCATTGTCATTGACCACGAGCCGTAATTGCCTAACTGCATGTCCCCAGTGTAGCAGTAAAATGTGTGGCTGTCCAAAAACGTGTCAGAGTTGTTTTACTGTTGTAAAGATAGAGCACACACAATTCCTTCAACTATCTAGCATTTAACAGTTTTTAATGATTCTGTGCTTAGTAACTGGGTCTCAGCTTAATTAAATAGAAGTAGAACATACTTCTATCACTTGTTCATAGGTGAAAGCTGATGAGAATCCTTCTCATTTTGCAATTTTTTTTTCTTTCCTGGGGAAAGAGAATATTTTTCTTATTTTCTAGAGCAGACAGCCTCTTTTCTATGCTGCTGTTCAGTAGGATGAACTAAGCTCTCAGATCAGAGACAAAGGTGTTTGAACAACATTAGACTATTAAAAATGATTTTAAAAAACTAGCTATACATTTTAATAGGATAGATATTTTAATGGTGAAACATTCCTATATAAGCAACTCTAGGCTGAAAGTTCGCAACCTTTTAATGCTGCTTTTATTACTTTCTATAATTATCATATTTACAGTTACCTAGAACTCAGAAATATCAGTGCATAATATGTAGTCTGCTTTAATTTCATCACAGTGATCCTCCTATGCAATCTTACCTTCTGTTGACCTACATTTGACGTACAGTTCTGTGCTGAAAAGCTGCAACAGTCTGTTGAAAAGCATTGTGTAAAATGGACTCACAGCTCCAAATCCCCTCTTGGAGTGAACAGTCAGCAAAAAAATACCAATCCTGCTTTTTTCTGTGAGCAGCTTGGAGGCAATAGTCTGGAAAAGAAAGAAATGCAGGACATCTGCCTTGTGTATCATTCAAGGATTGGTAATTGAGTAGTATAATTGCAGGATGTGTAATGGTGGCAGTTGCATGAGCCCCAGCAAAGTGGGGTAGGGGAGTTTGTGGCAGCAGAAAGCCTCTCCTCAGCTGGTTAAGATCTGCTCAGAGGCAAATCAGACATATTCATTACTGCATAAGCAGTGTTGGTGAGTAGCATTGGAACGGGGCCTTAAAGATGTACCAGATATTTTATCTTTCCTGTCTGGCTGACTTTTATTTAAAGGAAGCTTATTTGAAAGTGGTATTAATGCATGTATTGCCTGGCGAGGAACATTCTAGATTGAAACTCTAGCCTCACAGCTGCTAGTGACATTATTTCTCTTCTGATTTTCTTTCTGAATGTTAGTTTCACTATAAAGTCTCCTCTTTGTATCACTTCTGACTCTCAGTTTTCCTTAACCATTATCAGGGTTGCAAGTAGAAATAGAGTGGTAGGTGGGGAAGAGAATGGAATAACAAACTTCTGCATATCTTAATTGCGAATCATTGCAGACAATTGAAGAGTGATCAAGGATAAAAGTAATCTCTTAAATCAGTGAAGTTACGGAATTGGATTTATTTAATAGTAGAGTGACATGAGATTCAGTTTTCAAACTGTGGTAAAGAAAGGAGAATTGTGCTTTGGGGAAATAATTTTGAGGGATCTCAGAGAAAGAAATGTAAAATGTTTGGAAAGATTTGGAAACTTTGGGAATGTTTTGAAAGATTTGAGACTTACTCGAGTAGGCAGTTTTTGAGGCTGATGGAATCCCTAATTGAAACTGTTATTATGGAGCACCACAGTAAGAAAAGGCTGCCAGAACCTCCTGGTGGGAATGTGGAAAAAGCAATGAGAATTTGCCTGCTGCAGAGTGAGATCAGGCTGTAAACTTGGAAGAAAAATGTTATCCTTGAACCTAAGAAAGAACTTATAATGTAATAAAAAGAAGTTTTTAGGAAATAATACAGAAGATTTACAAATTGTGAAAGAAAAGTGTCTTAATCCATGTCCCTCTTTTTCGACAGATAATTGTGAGAGGTGTGCCAAAGCCTGGAAGTAAGAATGAAAAATACTTAAGGATAAGCAGAGAAAAGTAATTGTGAGAAGTTTTCTGTAGACCTTTCTATCTAGTGACTAAATTATCCCCTTGAACACAAATGAAATTGATATGCTTATAAATTTGCTCAATCATGCAGAAAACAATACGCTGTAGCTAAAGCTACAATAAAGAATATATGACCCAGTCACACTGAATGTAGACTGGTGTTTGTGTCTTAGCTTGTTCAGGGGGAGAATATGCTTACTGATTATGCCTGAGGGCTAGATGAGATTGCATGAATTGACATATTCTAGGGCTGAAAATATGCCCAAAAAATAATTCAAAACCACATACTGTCGTAGAGTAACAAACTCCTATAGATAGTGCAGAGAAAAAAAGCCAAGCTAAGTGCAAGTATGGAAGTTCTCTAGGACAGGTGTGATTCAGTGTCTGACAAAGAGTAGTATTACATGTTAACATGCTTAAGGAAAGGTAAAACCCTCAGTCTAAAACTGGAGTGTTGGCGCATGCTATATCATAATTATTCTATTGATCCTTCATATGGTTGTTACTTCCGAGTCTAGTAATAACATGTCAGAGTGCCACTCCTAAACATGTTCTGCACTGAATACTGAATGTGACAATTGCCTATAATAGATCAGTTTGATAATTAGGACTTGCCTTACCAAAACACAGGGCATCCAAGGACTGTTTCAGTGGGTGGTGCTGTCAGTGGAAATGCTGTTGCTTAGAATACATTGTATCAGGTTCTTGATTGTATGATCACTCTTGTTACAACAGCAGAAAGCGCAAGCAGATCTATGCTACCCTGAGGGCTGACATGACCTGATTACCAGAACCTGAGGCCACTAGGTAGATTAGGACATGTTAGTGACTTTTTGCAACTGGAAATGTTACAGAGAAGTATCTGGAATTTCAGCAACCTGAGAGAGCATTGTCCATGGGGGAACCAAATAACAGCAATGTGAAGGGCTGAGAAAAACGCAGACTAAACTGCTGTGGTACACCTTTTCTTCATATGGATGGTGCTATTGCAGACTGTCTGACAACTTCCATTTGCTTCTTGTTTTATCAAGATTTTTCTTTTAAAGAAGGGAATGATTAGTACTAGATCAGAGTTACAGCCTGACAGATGGAGATCTTCCTCTGCTTCTCATGTGTTGCCTTTTAAAAAGTAATTTTGGTTTATGTACCCAATAAAAATATATAAAAATCATAGCTATAAGAGTGCTTTCGTTGATTGCTTTCACCTAAAATACTGCAGGACGTTATTTGTAAGGCGGGTATCTAATATTGCAGTGCTAACTGGATATGTTCTATTCTCATCTGCATTTCCTCCTACATATTAACAAAGTGTTTTTAAAATGTAGGATATCAAATGTCACAACCTCTCTTCCATACTTTTGTTTTGTTTTTTTAATTATAAACACAAATTTTTTTCTGCATCTACTATTCCTAAATCAGCTGTTTCTGGTTCTATAAATAAGATGGTTATAAGCAAACTGTCAAGAGACAGGTGTGAAATCTTTCCTCCTTGTGGCTAGTTCTCTCTTCATTGCTGTTATCTATCCTGGCAGTTCATGAACAGGACCAGAAGGCTCTTTTGGCCTCAGATTAAATTGGTCTGTGAATTGCTCCACTTAAGGCCAAATAGAAAGCTAATTTCTAGGAGAGAAGTTAAAAGCTGTGTAGCTTGGGATACTCAAACACTTCAAAGTCTTCACTTTGGTATCAAATTTGTTCTGTGCATGAGGAAAAGCCAAGGGTTCTTGAATTTTACATCCCTGTTTCCTTGATCCTCTGGCATAATCTAAACATGTGGTTTGGAATCTGGCTCACTAAATGCTTTTTGCACAGTGGTAGCCTATACAAATGCACAATCTGTCAACTGCAGGTTCATGTAACTCAGCAGAGGTTTAACCTTCTATTTTATGGCTTTTCTGTGCCAAACCTTCAGATTCTGATGAGGAGGATTTCACAATCCACTTTTTCTTGCAAATCCTTTATGATGTGAGAGATTAAAATAATCTACATAGATATTTATCACCTAGAGCTTTTCAGATCGTTACCATTGTCACTTGGAATTTTCTGAAAACAGAATCCTAACTTGTCAAAAGGAAACCTGTCAACTTTCCATCTCATTGTGGTGGCACAGCAGGAAAAGCAGGTTTTCCCACAAATTCTGAACTATGATAAATTGATTTTTATAGAGGAAGCATCTTTAGGCTGCTAAATTGTTAGTGTATTTTTATACATTGAAAGCTGCTCTTTAAGCACACATTACTGCACTTTGGGCTGTTCTAAAAAAATTTTAGACAAGTTTAGTTGTTCTGAAAAGGTGGTGGTGTATTCACTGAAGTTTTATGGACTAGCATCAATGGCATGTTCCACCATTCAATTCAGGAAACACACTAGAAGATGAATTTAAAGAGTAGATATCTCAAGGATTGTGTGTCTCCAGAGAAAAGAAAGGCAATGTGATGGTTCACTCACTTTGGGACAGTGGATATGACAGGTAATGGAGAATGTCCTTACCTGCTGATTCACATCAGCTCATAACTTATTTTCATTAGCAATGATCCAGCCAGATCCTTTCATCATACTTCTAATTCAGTGACCTGTGAAATCAGAAATGTCCAAGTCATTGTCATAAAAATATGTATCTTATAAGTGCGTATCACAGTTGATAGTATTCAGTTCAAGCTGAAAATAAAAGGTATATTTCATCTTGTAAGAAGTGTTTGAAAGGATGTTTTAAGAAAAGTGATATGCAAATATGATTGAGGTTGGTAATTAGCTATAAATGCTTGTCTTCTGTGAAACTGAAGTAGCAACCAGAATGCCAAAGGCTGTCCCCCTCTAACCTACCCCAAAAGGTTATAAAGCATTAGTATTCTGAGATTCCTAAGTGGTGGTATTTTTGGCTTTCATAGAGATTAGTTGATTTAATTATATTTAATTTTTTGATTGGGATCAATTTGGTTGATTTAATTATATTTAATTATAGTACTCAGTTTCTTCTTCAGAGTACTTGTGATTTATTAACAATTGTTAAAAGTATTTGTCATACTTGAGATGCAGTTCGGTCCACAGAGATGAGTGGCAGTATTGCCATGGACTTTAAAACCAAGTGATCTCTTGTCTACTGGACCCTGCTGCAAGCAGTAATTATATGGCATTAAAACAAG
Organism: Megaceryle torquata; assembly: GCA_024611175.1. Classification (NCBI taxonomy): domain Eukaryota; kingdom Metazoa; phylum Chordata; class Aves; order Coraciiformes; family Cerylidae; genus Megaceryle; species Megaceryle torquata. The sequence goes on from JANIJG010010560.1 coordinate 18,828, forward strand.
AAGTCATTGAGCCAGATTTTCAGTGGAAGGGTGAAATACTACTTAATTCAGATCTTTGCTCAGTAATATGTTAACAGCATGGCTGGTTTTACAATAATGTTGTTTGCTCAGTTAAGGATTCGGAAGCCAGGAAATGGCAAATCTTGGTCTTGTGGATGTGTAACATCACAGCTTCTAATTAGAGTAACGCATACTGTTTCTCAGATCATGCCATATGATGTTTAACAGGGTAATTTATTCATTAGATTGTGATTTCAAGCCTTTGTTTTTTGTATAATTTGAAATTCATGGTTACATACAAAGGTTATCTAAGAAACATATAGAATTCAAATAATGTAGGAAGACAAATCTTTGTTACAGGGAAAAACATAGCTTATCTCTAGAGGTATTTTTTAAACTCCCTGTAAATTTATCTTTTCCCAGAAACTTTACCATGATGTTACTACATAGTGCTATGCTTTTTAGTTTTTTGCATCTTTAGAAAATGATTAAAGAGAAGGACAGATTAAATTACAAAGATGGACACTTGCTCTATGATGGAATTGCTTTGATAGTATTCTCTATTCCTGCAGTTCTGCACTAGTGTTTTGAGATCTCCAGTATCTTGAAGGGGGCAGAGAGTAAAGGGGGGAATAATTTGCTAACAAAGTATGATTTTATGGTGCTAGACTTCCATCAAGTGGTATCTAATACTCCCAAAGTGTGCATTCCCTCTCCCCACAACCCATTCAAAGCAGATCTAAGTAGTAGGCAGTAATGGTCGTATTACAGTAAATTGTATTGGACTGTGGAAAGGAGGAATGCCAAGAAGTATGACATTCTGTCACTTGATCCACATTCTACGGTAATTTTGACCCCACAGTGATACTGGCAAGGGGTAAATATATTCTGTATTTAATGGATTTACCCAGTTCTGGTACTACACTGATGCTGGTTCCTTAGTGTTTGCAGTTCTAGTTTATTTGTGGTTTTTTTGAGGGGTTCTTAAACAGAGCCAGAACTTGGATTTTCTTACTCTCTAGTTCAGAAAATTAAAAAATACGTCTGATTGGCAGCCACAGACACATTTGGAAGAAAAATCACACTACTGTTTTAGGTAGGTTCATGCCTGTGATTAAAAGCTTTTTACATTTGCATCCATCTCCTTTAGCCGTTCTGCTGCCTTTGTTTGAGAATAACAGTGCTATCAAAGTGACAAAAGGCTAGGTTGTACTCCTAAGGGAAGTAATTACAGCAGCACAGAGCAGAAGGTAAAATTATCATTTGTTTGCTATTTTATAATGCAGTACCAAATATTTATCATAGCATTAGTAAAAATGCCATAAACTTTATGTAGATTGTAGAATATAACAATAAATGAACTTGTACCACAATGAAAAGTTATATTTTCATGACACCCAAAAGAAATTTGTTCTAATAATTGTTTCGTCACAGTACAAAATATTCAGGTTGCAGTATTCTGTTCTCTGGTTTTATACATTAAAAAAAAAAAGTAGTTTTATCCCTGGCTATCTTTACAAGTTTGGATAGACTGTTCTCAGGCTAAATTCTAACTGTCAGGTCATCTCAGAAGGGAGGTGTCACACGTAGGTCAAAGGTAGGCAGTGTTCTTCATGTTCTCGAAAAAGGTATCTGAAGGATGGTATCAAAATCTGTATATTAATCAGAAGTATCGGTATAAAGGAATATTTTGCTAATCTGTAACTCTCTGGGATAGTCTGGACTGTGGCAGTAAAGTTTGATATGTCATGCAGATGAGAAAAGCACACCATATGTGCTTCACGAGACACAGCTATGGCTTTGTACCTCTTGTTCCTTGTTTTCTGTATTGGGCTTCATGCGGTATACACCCCCAGAGCAATTAATCCACTCCTTGCATGTGCCTGCTGCAGGTAGTTAAATATCCCTCTGTGGAACAAGGTAGATGTGACCAGCTCTCTGACAGCCACCCTTTGTCCTGTAATGCATTTAGTAGAACTTTGGGTGTGTGTTTGTTTGTATACCCAGATTCGTCAAGAGGAAGGTTAATGGGAAGGTGATGTTTCACATGACCATGTGTCCTCTAGTAGTGAATGGTTGTTCTGGTGAATGCAGGTCAAATATAAGAATCCTTTTTTCCACGGACAATTCACCATTTTCTGCTATGCAGTCATGTGTAGATGCTGAAGAGCTCAGGTTAATGTGACTTGGTGAAGGCTGCATTAAATTTATTCTTCTGTTCTATATTCCTTTGAAATCTTGTCTGCTAGCTCATAAAAATCTCGAGGTGTATCATAACAGCCCTTCAATGTGATTTCAGTAGAGAAATCATTTAAAAACTTCAGTCTGGGATTGTTCTACTGCATTCTACAGCTACTTCTTGTGGCTCTGTTGATAACATATATGGTCCTTAAGTGAGGCAAGGCAGGCAAAACAAGCCATTAATAGAAGTAAGCAAGTAGGTTCATATGGAACATTATGATTCATATATTGAAACTATTCACTGGTAAATTAATTTGAAATCTTTAGTAAACATTTATGCCAGCTATTCGTGCTTATACAATGAAACAAAAAAAATGCCCCAAAAAACAAAAAAAGGATTTCATTTGCTTTTGCCTGCACAAGAGAATAATGCTCAACTCTAGCCCATTAATGACTCGATTGATGCATTGATTAAATTTGGTGTATTATGCTAATACAGATAAAAAAATAAAAAAGTTTTTGTATTGATTATACAAAAAATGTTTTTATTAATTATACATTGAAATTCTCTATATTTTAATCAAATGTCAATACTTTGTGTGCTTTTTTACTTGCTTCTGATATTACACTACAGAAGAATTCTGCTGAAAGACCCTGTTTTCAATAAAATTTGGAAATAAATGAATTTAGCATCACATATCAGTACCATGTTCTAAAGTACATTTATTTTACACTTAATCAGTGTGTATATATCCAGTAAGAAAAATCTCGATTTTCAGATAACTGAGTTTAAGCACTTCTCTCTAAATTAAAATTTTTTTGAGTCACAAAGCCTTTTTCAAGTATGGAAGGTATTCTTTTAGTAACTTTATCAGCATGGTTAATAGATTTGAGGTAGGGTAAAGTGCTGTTTACTAGTAGTAGATTCCAGGTGGTACTCCCAGACGAGGGCAGCATTGCTTTAAAAAGAAAAACAAGAACCAGGCAGTCCTGGACTGGTTATCAAACTGTTCACTCTGAGGAAGTAGGTAGGCTCCCAAATCAGACTACTAAAATCTGTGGGTTAATAACATGGTAGTCAGATTAGCATGCCCCATAATTGCTGCTGTTGATCCACTTGTCTATCTTTACACAGTAAATTGATTTTAACCAAGGATTCATCAGATGAAACTCTCATAAGAAGAAAAATTCAGAAAAATGTGGAAAATCAACCATGCTTCTTTCTTTTTTAGCCCTAGAGGATGATTCCTCCTTAAAACTCTGCTACTCTTGCTAATCCTGGTGGTAAATTAATTCTTGTCATTGCAACTTAAAATACTCTTCACATGTAACCCTGTGTTTCCCCAGTAGGAAATGATGCCAGCAGGCAATATTTCTGGCCAGCAGGTTGAGGGAGGTTCTCTTCCCCCTCTACCCTGTCCTAGTGAGGCCACATCTTGGGGTACTGTATCCAGTTCTGGGCTGCCCAGTTCGAGAGACAAGGAACTAGTGGAGAGAACCCGGTGGAGGGCTACAAAGATGATTAAAGGACTGGAACGTTTATCAGGAAAGGCTGTGAGACCTGGGGCTGTTTAGCTTGGAGAAGGCAGAGAGGGGATCTTATCAATGCTTATCAATGGATGGAGCCAGACTCTTTTTAGTGGTGCCCAGCCACAGGGCAAGGGGCAACAGGCACAAACAGGAACACAGAAGTTCCATCTGAATATGAGGGAGAACTTCTTGGCTATGTGGGTATCAGAACACTGGAATAGGCTGCCCAGAGATTGGCAGATTGATATTTGGTTTTTATTTTGGAGTCTAATTGTCTAATTCTCTGAAGGCATTCAAAACTTGCCTGCACACAACTTTGTGCAACCTGCTCTAGGTGAACCTGATTTAGCAGGGTGGTTGGACTACGTGATCTCCAGAGGTCCCTTCCAACCCTGACATTCAGTGATTCTGTGAATTGATGATGTAAAAAGTTACAAGAAGCAAGGCTGGTGCTGTGGAGATGGAAGGTGACAATTTCCTGCCAACAGCCTGGAAAAACATTGGCTTCTGAGCTTCATCCCTGGTGGTACATTTATGGGTCTTCCATAGCAAGAGAAGAATACCTTCTCCTTTGGTCAGACAGGTGTTTATGCACGTTTGCTTATTGCCCCAGTCTCAGAGGACCACTGCAGCAGACAGAAAATAATCTTTACTAATCCTGGAAAATGGGGAAAACATTCAGCAAATGGGAGTTTGCTCAAGAAAGGAAAAAAAAAGGGGGGGGGAAATTAAATTATATTTAGGCTATGCTTCAGGTATGGCTTAGAGCAATTACAGTCTGGCACTTACTTGCTTTGGAACTAGATCGTAATCATTTTTCTGCAGTTCATAAAGTTTAGTTGCATTGTCAGTGTTTCCATAGTGTAAAGATAAAAGCTGCACAAAAAATTAATGGATTTCTCAGAGCAATCTGAGGGAATTTTTTTCTGGTGGCTTGCTTTTCTGTGGCTAGAGCAAAGGATAGAGTGAGAGGAGACATCCCATTACTGCTCCTGCAGAGCTGATACTCTTGAAATCTGCTGTCAATTGCTTGTGTGTTTAACTATAACAATCTATCTCTCATTCAGTCTGAAAATGGAGGTATGGCAATCACACAATTTGCATCTTTGCAAAAATAAATTGGTGACACTTGCTATAGAAAATGTTTTGTTTCAAGAAGGGTAACTGTCAGTTATAAAGTCCCCTTCAGGGATGAATGCAAGCAGGAGAGATGAACTTGTGTGCATAAAGTTTCTGTGGAAGTGAACATAACCCAGGGTATATTGGCATAGGTATATTTAATAAGCATCTCACTTGGATGTACAAAATCCTGCAGAAGTGTGTTATGACATGGATAGTGTTATCATAATGACCAGTAGGAGAATTCACATTTTTCCTTAAACAGAGATGCTTACATTCATAATTTTTGTAGCCATGTTTGTATGGGAAGTATCCCACCGAAGTGTTCATGGCGATGGCTTTCGGGAATGTTGTGAGGAGAGGCAAGGTCAACAGAGTCAACAGACTTCTCTTTCTCCCCACATTTTAGCATTAATAAATTATAAAGGTTTATCCTTGTGCTGACCACTGAGAGCTTCTATGGTGCATGTTATTTGCATCACATATTCATTGGCTGATTGAATGTTGTACAGGTTTGGAAATGCTACCGTGTGCTCTGGGCCAGTTCACATAACAAAAACATCTGTGCCTTTCGTACGTTGAAGGGGACTGAGGTTGAGATAAGATTGAATAAAGCTGAAGTTTTTCTGGATGACCGAGCAAATTAACTGTTGGATACATGGGATTGCCTGCAGCAGGTGTAAAATTACATTATGTTCAACCTTTGTGCGAGAATTGCAAGAAGCCTAGTTTTGAGGTGCAATTAGATGGAGAATAAATCAAAATACTTCTTAGGGAGAAAAAAAGCTAGAGGCAAATTGTGTGGGGAACGTGTTCACTTGCTCATTTCATATCTGAGTCTGCATTGCAGTGAGAGCTGTAATTACAGAATGCAAAGGCATACCTGAGTGGTCTTCACCCAGCTCTGCTGAACACCAATGCCTTAAGGCCATGGTAACATTCTCTTCAGAAAGAGAGGGAGCATCCAAAGAGATTAGTGACTTCCTTTTTACTGACAATGAGTCTAAAACTGTGAGAATGGGGTATGAAAAATGCAAACTAATATTCTTTACAATAATACAACTGACATTAAGTTTGAGAGCCATCTCCCTAGATGGGCAGTTCATATATGCATATTATCCCTAATATGGCTTAATTGCATTGTTCATGTGGTTGCTGACAGAAATCTTCTCAAATTATCAGAAATTACTTACATAGTAAAAGATGGGTCTGAAGTGCTAGCATTTATTGTTTTACCTGATTATGGTAAAACATGGCTGAGCTTGTAGGAACAGCTTATAAGCCTAGTACTTTGATTTTATTTTTAAAAATTGATTTTATTTAAGGATATAAAAACCCTAATCTGCTTTATTTTGTATTGGCTTTGGAATTATGCTTATTAAACAACAGCAAAAAAATAAAAATACAGCTATTTCAAGAGATTGTGTGGCTATGCAGATCTGTAAAAAATGAAGGACATAGCAGAGCACTAAATATTACAGTACACAAGAACAGTATTTTCTTGCTCTTTCCTTTTCATGGCAGATTCTTTTATTTGGAGAAAATAAGATATTAGACATGATTGTTTTGATTACTCAAAATATTCCTAGTGTTTTATGCATGCAAGTTGATTGCAAATGTATCATGACTAATTTATTTCTCAATTAATGTTAGTCCATTAACTAAAATATTTGTCTACTTGTACATATTTTTTTAGATGGTAAAATAACTCTAGTTCTGTGCAGCTGCATTCCAATTCCTGTATTGATGCTTTGTCAAACTGTTTCTCAGTTTGTAAGAAAAGTTATGTCTGAGATACATTTTTTTTTTTATTTGAACAATTTCTCGCATGTTGGTTAAAAACAATGAAGCAACATTTCACTACACTCAACTTAATTTTACTATTCTTATCTTAATTTTCCACCTCCCTCAAATGATAGAAAATGCTTTGCAAGACTGGGGGAAGAATGGAGTGAAGATTATATTAGGAATATCTCTTTTTTTTCCCCTTTTCTTTCTCCCTTAAACCTCTAACAACATTACCATTTTGTGGCTTGACTTGATTTCAGAGTGAGTTAGAGAGCAAATTTCTTAGCACCTTCTTTTCAAAGAATCTGAACCATGTCCGTAGAAGCCACGCCACTAAACTAGTTTCTTCCCAGAATTTAACATTTCCATGACACAAAGATGATAACTTGAAAAACAATCTGGAATGTTACAGGCTAACTTTTCTTGTGGAGATAAATGTCAGAAATGGAGCAGGGAATTTCTCTTACCTTTGATGGTCCTTGCTATATACATGCAGATGTTTAACTCCGTGGCAGTCCATGTAATGCATCATTAAATAGTTCTGGAGTCTCACTGGATTTTTATGGTTTCATAAAGAATCTAATTAAATCTTTTTTTAATGTAAATCTGCACCTCTCTCTATACATATAATATAAAAAGGGAAGACAAAAAAAGTGTAGAGTTCAGAAATTACATGACTTGCTAGCAAAGAAAGCAGCTATTTAAAATGACAGGATGATAGTTTCATAAATGAATGTCATGGTAGGAACATCATTATCTGAAGACCTTCAAAGTTTTATTTTCTTATTTCATTTTTATTGGTGAAGGTAAAAATGAGCTGAATATCTTCTACGTAAAAAAAAAAAGTGCCACTGAGTTAATCTCTGTATGTAAGGAGATTTAAATAAAACTTGAATCTTCAATTTTTGAAGGAGGCTCAGTTATGAAGTGTGGTCTTTTATAGCCTTTATTGAGGCATGTACTATTGTGTAGCATCACATGAAGAAATAAGATTATATGATGCCTT